>NHYE01005103.1:0-13585 GCA_002938385.1 Gymnopilus dilepis | reverse complement strand
GATGAGTTATCTCGTAGGAGGAGGAGACTGCTACACTTCGGAACGTTTCCACCACATTCATGTCACGGCGTTCTTGAAGCACTTAACAATGGAGGATAAAGCTTCGTCGTCGGGCAGCGAGACTATCGCGTACGACGAAGGAGATGATGTATACGTCTCAGTTGACCAAGATGGCGCTCGAGTTGACAGCCAGGTATTGGATTATATTTATCGCCCTTCATACGAGCCCTATGCTTCAATGGTTCTCTACGATTTTGTTGCCCGTACAACCAAGATGAAAGAAAAGAATAAAGAGAAACTTGTTAACTCGACGCAAGCCTTTTCATCATGGAAGCACCCGCAGCGAGGTACTCACAGGGTCTGTATGAGATCAAAACCGGTGCTTCCTGTCATGTTAGGGCCTTCATTACCTAGCAAAAAGAATTCAAACGAAACCATAGATGCTTGGGCAAAGCACGTTCTAGCGTTGTTCAAACCTTGGCGGTGCGTACACGACTTAAAGGCGGGGGGTCAGTCGTGGAGCAATGCATATGATGTGTACGAGAGTGCGGGTCTGCGGTCGAGACACGCCAAAATAATTCAGAACATGCAATTATTGACTGAATGTGCAGACGCACGCTTCATTCATCCTAAAGCATTCGTGGCGCCAGATCAGTCGGATCCGCTGGAGACGAAGAATAACAACGACGAGGAAATGCCCTCAAGCGCCCAGGACGTCGATGAAGATATACAACAATGGAAATCTAAATTTTGTTCCGATGCCTTCGCCCGCCTGGAGGACCGATCGTTAGACGCACGGGATTACAATACGGGAAATGGGGAGGAAGACAGCGAGCTGAAAGGTCTCGTAGGAAGAGACGTATTGGATGCCCTGGAGGCTTGCATGGGAGATTCGTTGCACGACGCAAACTGCAATGTAGAAGACAGTGACATGGGGGATGGACCTCAGGTGACACACCAGGATATCGCCATCCACAATGCTATCATGCAAAGGAAGAGGAAAAGAGCGCTCGCAGACGAACACGACGACTTTGTTGAGCCGACTTCCAGCAGAAGACGGATTGATGAACCTTTCGTTGATATAGGGACGGTGCCCATTTATGCAGCGACCAAGAGCTCGGCGTACGAGAGAATACTTGTTAGTATAGTATCAGAGATGAACTTGGAAAATAACAAAGAGCAGCTGGAAGCTTTTCTTACCGTAGCAAAGCACGTAGGAGAACGGGATCCCGATCAACTCTTGATGTTTGTGTCTGGTGTAGGCGGAACAGGGAAATCCCACGTTATCAGATCTATCGTCAAGTTATTTGAGAGGATAAATCGACGAAAATCTCTCTTGATTGGCGCACCCACGGGAAGCGCTGCAATTTTGATAGGTGGAAGTACCCTACATTCTTTGATTCTGGAATGCCCAAACGCAGACGCAAAGAAGAACGTGTCTAAATTGGCCCGAATGTGGAGGGGTGTCTTATACCTTATAATAGACGAAGTGTCAATGATCAGCGCGAAGTTCCTGAGCAAGCTATCAGAGGCTCTGAAGCAAGCAATGGGCGATAATCCCAAGAAGTCCTCTCAGATCTTCGGAGGCGTACACGTCGTCTTCATGGGCGATTTCTGCCAACTGAAGCCAGCGATAGACAAACCTGTTTTTTCGTCAGAAATTGCAAGCAGGCTCGTGGATTTCACTCCCGGGGAGGATGAGATATCTGCGTTGAATGGCATATTCATATGGAGACAAGTCAGCTGTGTAATTGAGTTAGTCAAGAACTGCCGACATGCTGAAGATATGGCATACGCTGAGTTTTTGTCGAGGTTACGAATTGGCAAGTGTTTGAGCCCAAATTCAGACCCCGTGGCGAACACGGACGACTACCGCTATTTAATGAGCCGCCTGTTAACAAACATTCGCAAGCGAGACCCAGAGGAATTAAAATTATTTCTCGACGCACCCTTCATAGTCGGGCTCAAGTCTCTGAGAGATAATTTAAACGCCAAGTTGGCGACATTCCATGCCTCTAGACTAAAAAAAGTCGTACACTTGTACTTTTCGAGAGATTCTGTAAAAAGACGACCAGTACCTGCAGGAAGCGCTGAAATTTTGTGGAAGATGCAATCTACTCACGTCCGGGACGCACTCGGATGTCTGCCCCTTTTCGAAGGGATGAAGGTAATGGTTACCGAAAACATTGCCTTCGACAGCAAGGTTGTTAACGGCACTGAAGGTGTCGTCAAGAAGATAGTATATGACGAGGATGAAGCAGGACGACGATACGCGACCGTCGCGTATATACACGTCGAAGGAATCGGTTTTCAAATCGAAGGCTTGGAAAAGGACATTGTGCCGATTTTCCCGGTGCGGACGAGCATCCCGCACCATACTCTCCACACCATTGGCCTGCAAGCAAAGTCGTTCGCCAGATGGCAGTTGCCACTTGTGCCAGCCTACGCTTATACGGACTACAAGAGTCAGGGCAGGACCCTCAAAAGGGCCATAGTGGATATTTCAAGCTCAAAGGGACAGGGCGTGTACGTCATGTTGTCGCGCGTAACCTCCCTTTCGGGACTCGCCATACTGCGCTGGTTTCCACCTTCCAAAATATATCAGCGACCCTCAGCAGAGCTTCGGGAGGAACTTGCTCGCCTTGGGCTCCGATGCTGACGCTTTACCATGTACAAAGCGGCAAACTCTCTCTGAATATGACAAGCTAAGCTATAGGTGAGTATGAATGATTCATACGTGCATGCTCTCATCAATTGATTGGTCGGGCGTTAGTCAAGTTGCCAGAACCATCATGGGTTACGCACCTGAAAGCAGACGCAGCTCGTCCGGTGCAGGTGAGTCCTTTTGTGGAAGAAAAGAGATTGTTAATGACAGACCATCCGTCGAGACCGCGAGCTAGATTCCGATGCAGAAGTGTCTGCAATGCATCTGCAAATACATGAAAACGCAGAGTTGAACGTGTTTCGCTGGCCTGGCGCGAGAACAAGAGGTGAGTATTCCTTGCAAGTGTCACAGGGCGGATGCTGGATTGATTGGCAGATTGATTCCCAGCACGTGAAACAATGGAGCGGTGTCGACGCGAAGGAGTGATGTCATCGTTCAGCCGACAGCCCCTGAAGCTTAAAGAGAAACAGAACACATGAAAAGCACAGAGCAGGGGAGCGGAGATGCGGGTGTGAAGTCTGGGAATGGAATGAAGTTTGCCAGCAACAGGTGAGCGCGTCGCTTACATTTCTCAAGCGAGATGGTGAAGTCATAGCTAGTGTAGTTTCCTCAAAGGAAAGCAAAGGAATGACTTTGATGCAGGAAGGGGAGATATAGCAGCGTCGCTATCAGGAAACATGAGGGCGTGAAGACTACTAGAAGCATTGTGTTGAATATTACTGCGGGAGTTAAATATACCGAGGGATAGGGATCTACAGCCTAGTTGCAAAATGAATTCCAGAGATGAACGTGGCTTTGCATCGCTGTCAGGTTTGGAAACAAGGCTTGAGAGTGCTTGATGCCCTTCCCGACTCATTACGACGAGCGTGATTGCACAACATGTGAGGCGTTAAAAGGAAGAAGGCGAAAGCACTTGGAAGATATTTGTACAAGCACAAGTTTCGTTAGGGGCACAAGAGGAGCCTTCATTAATATCAACCCTAAGTCTATATAAAGATTGTTTACTACATTGCTATGGACGGGTCAATTTGAGCTATGTTCCACGCGCGCTCGTTTGGAAAGGCGTTGTGGGTCTTCGGTGGGCACTTTGTGGACACCTCCAGGGCTTTGGGGGTTTTTGCTTAACGAAACGCCATGACTGCTTAAGTACTCCAGATCGAGATTAGTGGCTCCTCTATTCAACAAGTCGACGTAGGACATGGGTTTCGCTGGGCCTTCCATCCAAGTCACAGAAAAAGTTAACTCGCGCGAGGAGTCGAAGACGTCGACGTTTTTGGGAACGGACCATTGGGAGCGCAATTGACTGTCGCAGGTCAGGACATTCATGATTTGTCTGTGGACAGCAGCGTAGTCGCAGTTGGGGAACCCACGAATTCGAAAAGGCTCATACTGAGCCTTGTAGTCGAGAAGAGTCTGCAGGTGGCCCAAAAGATATTCCGTCGGAAAATCTTTCAAGTCCTCGCCTTTAGATGACACGATGTAGCACGAATGTCTCACCCAATCCAGCAGCTCCAAAGCAAGGCCTCGAGCGTGGACCATGGCGAGCCTTTCGTAAAACGAGATTGGTCTCCATATAAGTGTTCTCGAGTCCGTGGCATGAAGGTCAGCGCCGGACGCGACTGATCGGGACCACGAAGCAGTGTATGTGCGAGGATCGAGGACATTGGCGAGGATGTGAATATTACATAAATTCAGCATTTCTCGAACGCCCGAAAATGAGTGAAGGGAAGGCAGACAAGAGAGGTTAGCGTCTGTTAAATCCAAGATAAATGCAAAGTGAAACAGAGGGAAGGTCAGAAAGAGAAGTCGTGAGTCCACACGCTTAGCAACGGTTACTGGAGCCATACCGGTGATCGTCAAACTGTTCTCCAAGTTTCCCATTCGACTAAGTTCGATTAAACGCCGTCGCAGCTCAGACGAACCCATCGTGAATTGTTCAAGAGGATTTCCGCCTGAAACGAATCCGCGGTATAAAGCACGTGCACTTTCCTCCATGAGCGAAGCTGAATAAAAGTATTCACCGCGAAGGACAGACGTCTGACATGCGTAGGTGGCGAATGGTTGATCAGCACCGATGATTCTAAAGATAAATTATCAAAGATTGGATGAAAGGGGATGAGCGGTCGTTGACTTGTATTCAACTAATCTTTGCTTTACTCACAGAAATTCACCAGGCTCCAAAACGACAGCCTCCAATGCTGTGTTAGCAGCTCCAGGCAAGGATTGAGACTTTTCAACATTGGCCATTGCCGCATCTTCTGAAGCTGGGGAATTCACAAAAATCCACATATATTGGCCGGAAAGCACGGAAGCATAAGCGTGCATGCCATGAGGAGAGAAGCGAAAGAAAGACACTGCATGCTGGATCGCGATGTTGGCCCATCGAAAATCCGTAGAAGGAAATACATCCGAAGAAGGCGGATGCTGTCTTCCTTGAGTATGATACCAGGCCTGAACATTGCTCAAATGCAGAGGGAACGACGGATCCTGAAGAGACAAAGGTATGTGGGGGGCTTCTAAAATTTTACCCTTTGCTTCACGTGATTCCTGGATAAGATCCATCAAAGAGGCAAGGCGGGTATGGGGGGCTGTCTCCACGTCCAGAGGAAAAGGATATTCGTCAAATGAGCTCGAAATTTCTGGGCTGGTACTTTCTCCTTCATCAAAAAGAGGAACGGAGTGATCTAAAGATCGTTAATTCCTCGAAGCTGGACTGAACGCTAGGATCTGCTAGGATTTGCTTACTCACCTCTAATGATAATGGGATTGCGTAAAGGGTATAACGTAGAAAGGCTCCGCTCGTCGACAGAAAAGGCCAAAAGTGGCATCCCTCTGACCACAAGGTTTTTCTTCGCCAACAAAGCGTGCAAATCGCCGTCAGTTAACCGAGCGAATTCCTCGTAATCTCTCACGGCCAGTACAGAACGCTCGGCATCGACAACGTGCACAGGCCTCCCAGAGTCGTAAGATCGTTCAACGGCATTTAAGACTAGCTTAAGCCTGGCCAAGGTCTTTTGATGCTGCAGAACAGAACGTGAACAAAGATAGAATGGAATGTAGGCCAAAGGCAGCATGTATTATTAACGCCAGGCAAAAGGACATACATGGGATTCTGGTTTCAGCTCGAAAGATCGGCCCGTTGAACCAAAGACTCTGAAGGAACGTTCGCTGTGTACACGCATTCGCTGGAACGTGCGATTTACGTCCTCCTCCACCACATCCATCGGACCGATCTTTCCGTTGCCATTGTCAGCGACGTAACCGTTTCTTCAAGCCGATGCAGCGACTCACCTCAGAGATGTCATCCTTCGGAGCTTCCGTCACATTCATACCGACAGAAGGATTCGTGATATCCGCAGCGAATTCCTCTGGCGATTTACGAAGCAGACTTGTTGCAGCTGACAGCAATCCTAGAGAGCGTGGTCCAGGAGAAGCTGTGCCTGAGCTCCTTGCCAGAAAGAGCGGACGCTGATCGCGGTCGTGTTGATACATAGTGACGTCACTGCGTTCGTTTGCTTGCTCGCCTGCTAGGGCCTGGATTCGACTTGACCTCCGCAAGAAAGAAGGCGAGCCAGCTTCATCCCGGGTCTGGGACGCACAATAGTCTTCTTCGCCGTCGTCTGGATCGTCGCCACTGCTTGTGAAACCCTGACCGTTGCCATCTTCGCTCATGCTGGAAGAGGAGAAAATGGCGATGTCTTCGCCCTCGGTTTCCGTGAGGGACGCAGCTGAGCTTATATTCGATTTTGTCCATGCAGATGTTCTTTCGCTGGGGAGGCAGTCGGGATCAAGATACGGTTCATCGAGCTCATGAACTTCGATCGCATGCTTAAGTTGGGTTAGGTGTATATTGGCATAGATTGGAGAGAGCAATGAACCTTCAACTGTACATTGGAGTGTGCAAGGTCGACATCATGAACGATTTGGCTAGCTTTCTGTTGTCTGCGTGAGATTAGGTTCTCCGATGCCAGGGGAGACGAACCTCAAGGCAATCGGACGAAGTAGCGCAATTTTGCGTAGCTTCGGTCTTTGAGGATGTTCCATCCCCAAAAGATGAGTTGTCTGCATGCCAACTAATTTAATGCCACGATTTAGATGAACGAGAGAGAAAATCATACCTGGTAAGCCGTCCGGCGACAAGTGTTCTTGGAACTCTTTCCCGGAAAGATCAACGCTAGCGGAAAGGTCGGACAAGATGACATGAGACGCTTGTTCTCCCGCGTGCGGACTATTCCTTGTAATGCCTGTATATGTGTGGGATTATGACTTTCGCCGGGAAAAGCGGAGGACGTACCGGCATTAAACCACAGTCGATCGTGGTCTGAATTCACAGATTGGATCAAAGACCAGGGCAACTCGGCGTCTAATCTCGACATTCCTTCAGAAGGATCTAATGTCCCATTCGCCATGGCCAGAAGGATCGTCCATATCCTATTCTCCGTTTGTATCAAAGCATAGGGTTTTGCACCACCTACGTTGGAAGCCGCCTGGAGCATCAACCTCCTGTTCCATGTCTTTTTGCAAAGCACCGTATGACAAAACAAGTATAAAGGACTGATGGCCAGCGCAAGCTGCAATGGAGCTCGAAAGGAAGCAAGACTCTGCCCCCCTTTAGCGGTGCGTGAGCGAGAAGTGACGAAAAGGCCTGCTACTCTTGCAAGTTCCATTAAAAACATTTTGGCGTCGGGTGCGGCATCCCTGCGATCGGAGTCAGCATCCGGACGAATGAGGCGTAAAGGAACGTCACCGACGCTATCAAGTCTTCGTGGATTTGATCAGGAAGATCGGGCAGGACACCCACGGGAGAAGAATATTCTTTCAAAAAAGCCAGGTGCATTGCCGCAACCGTCAGGTTTGAAGCAATATGGCACTTCGCAGACTGATGCGCGTTGGAGTCCAGATATTGAAGCAATCTCCAACAGGCAGAATCAGCTTGCGACCACGGACACGGGACCGTAGATGTATCTTTCCGAAGGACATCTTTGAAACGCATCATGAACGCGGGCCAGTCTGTCAGTTCGGCGTAATACTATGTAGGATTTGAGCCCTACAAACAAGTATAAGGGTATAAATCACTTACTAGTAAACCCTCGAAGGCCTGGCTCTGACATCCCACACGAGCTGACGGCAAGCGATGACCAACATCCGCCAGGTCAGCCAGAACGTCCACCAGCCAGTAAAGACATAGCATAGAGCATAGATGACCGTACTGTGAAGCATTCCAGTTCGTTCTTTGTCGCTCTTTTTGAGTTAGTTGGAGCGTAGAACCGGGATCCTTTCCAACTTGAAGATCAAGATGAAGAAGCTCTCTCATCTGGGCATGCTTCGTGTTCCCGGCGGCGATGCCTAAAACGCGTTCTTCATATGCGAGAAACCGGGTAATTAAGGTCTTAATACCGCATGAGTAACAGGACGTTCTCTGAAGGAATAGAAGAATGTGAGATCGTCACCTTGTATTCCGGCCATGAACCCGTCACTTTGTCAAGCTCTCTTCCATCTCCACCATCTAACACAGTCGTTCTCAATCGTAGGTTCATAATGATCGGGGAAAGCATTCTCTTCGGTTTCTCGGTCATTCTGTTGTCTGTAGAAATCATAACTGTCCATCGAGAAAAAGATTTAGCAACGAAGTGATAACACAAAATACGTTAAACTCAACGAATTTTCCAGTAAAATTTTGAGCAAAACACGGACGGCTTGGCAGCACGGGCGCTTTATATGGACGACCTAAGAAATTGCGGCTTCCGTGTCAACATCCACGAACTTGGAGAAAACATCGGGAGTTTGCGAGAGACAAGGCGGCATCGTTCATGTGCAGAAGGAGGATGGCTTGACGCACAAAGCGAGAGGATCACAGGACGTACCTGGATGACTCATTCATGTTCATGTGACAGTCACCGCTGAAGCAGGAATCCAATTTTAGAAGCACGCGGTTGATTGACAGACAAATCATCCTCGCATCGCTACTCGTCGTGAGGGACTGTGGACTTAGAACCACGCAGTTTACCGTTCGCAGTCCGCCCTTAGCATGTAATCCACACGCAATCTGTTTTCCAGCAGCTCTTCTGGATCGCAGTTCGATTTTATTTATCTTAGCAAAAGCATACCAACGGGCAAATCGCCGCGGGTGAAGCTGTCAGCGCTCGAAATAAGGTCCCTTAGGCTTCTTTATCATCTAATGATTGCCTCAAATAAGAGTCGTACTCGAGATATTCCATCTCGCAACTGTTTTTCAGGCTAAGACAGCCTGCCATTTCATTGTAGGGGTAGTGTCTATGATCGTTGTCGGCCTGGCCAACAGCAGGGTGCTCGAAGCAGTACTCTCTGTCAATGGCAAGTCTGACGCCCAACTGCTGTGCTTAAACTCCGCCAGAAAGCTTCTGCACCGCTCTTAGGATGACTCGCCAGCTGCATCGCTCCAGAGGGTCAAAAGCCTAAAGGGTAAACGAGAAGAATTGGTCTCTCCAGATTTGAGGCGAAGTCAAGGCAAAAATTCTGTCGACTTTCCATTCACTATCTATTAGACCCTCTACAGGCGTCCAATGTGGACTAACTAAAAAGGCTACATCATATAATTACGCGTTTACGGCTGCAAGGAACCTTGTCAAACCTTGCGTTGACTTGACAGGATGCTTACTTCAAGGTACCGCCTATTCGTACTCAATAGCTACCGCATCGTCTGAGGGCCGTTGAGTAGACCGTTTAACACTTCGCACGAGAAAAAGACCAGTCTTTAGACCACCTTTCCATCCCAGGAAAAGTGCGTTATTCTGTGGCATTAATTAATGTTTCTAATTCCGGTTCAACAAAGTACCAACCAATCACGCACCAACCAGTATTTGCAAGGCCGCTCCTTGTATAGAATGACGCTCTGTGATTGACACACAAAGGGGCCCCGGGAGACCACGTGGCGAAGGAGTAGCTCAACGTCAACTTCCCAAGCTGATTTGTACAATTTTCTGAGGTCCGAGGGCAACTCATAAAGAAAGCGAACAGATCCTGAATTGCAGGCGGCAGAGGCATCGGTGATGAAACGGTTAACACTGATTCTAATATCTTTGGTTTCAGACACTGACCACGGGAGAGCATCAACTTGAGTCTCAGCTCTTCTGTCCAAAGCCCAAGCCTTTGGATGTCGCGCACGAGAAGGGGGTTCAAGGCCAAGTAGTTATAAGAACCAGATCGTTTAGACATCAAATTGCTGCATCACAAAGGATGAGCTACGACGGGGAAATTATGCCAGTGTTACACGCACCTGAGGAGGGGCTCGCAAGCTTCCGTGTAGCCCGATAAGCGCGCGCACCCAGTCGTATCCGATATCATGACAAGCTGTCCGTTTGCTATTCCAACTTCTTGAATGCGTACTCGCAATGCTTCCCAATCGTATCTTTTGCTGCTTGCAGGAACATCCCACAAGTC
The DNA here is from genome assembly GCA_002938385.1 of Gymnopilus dilepis. NCBI lineage: Eukaryota > Fungi > Basidiomycota > Agaricomycetes > Agaricales > Galerinaceae > Gymnopilus > Gymnopilus dilepis. The sequence continues at coordinate 3,501 of NHYE01005103.1, read as the reverse complement.
GAATTGAAATTTTCCCAAGGAAAGAGCCGATCCAGGAAAGCTGGGATGACTTCCATATATGCCCACCAAGTCGCAACTGGCCTGCAACGCAGCATGGTAAATGGTCTCCATTATAGACCGCCCAGTCTCCATAGCTTCGGCTGACTCAAAACCAATCCGCATATTTATGAGAGCTTCAGCGAAGCCCGTCACACCAATTCCCAAGGCACAATGTCGAACGTAAGAAATGGCAGAAGCGAGAGAAGGAAAAGAGTTGAGTGCCATCATACGATTGAGGCTACAAGTGACCGTCTTGACGACGTCATGAAGGCTTTCGTAATCAAAGGTCTTATTCTCCAGCACAAAGGCCGGAAGGACAATGGATGCCGTGTTGCAGGTCGCCGTTTCACCAATAGACGATGGCAGAACGCTATCGGCAGCCTGCCCCGCAAAGTTTATACATCCCTCGTGTGATAGATTTGACTTCCCTGTTCAGTAACTCAGGACGGTAATTAGCAAACCGAATTGATGCCCTTACTATTCATTGCATCCCTAAACACTATGGCCGGGCCCAAAGCCTCCATTTCGGCGAGCAGAATGGCATTCCAGACATCCACAGCTGGCAGTGTGTTGATGGCCAAATTCTGATTTTCATACATGCAGTACAAGTCGTCAAACGCCGATCCATGTGCATTCATTAAATCAGGAACATCCGCTGGATTAAAGAACGACCAAGCGCCATGTTCGTCAACGCGCCGCATACTGCCGTAAATACAGTAAAAAGGAGAAAAATTCGAGAGAAACTAACACTCACAATATGTCCGGAACACAGATTCCGTAAAACAATCCCCTTGTCTGGACAAAACTTTCTCTGGTCATCCGTTTGCACTCATTGAGGAAAACATGCAACTCAGGATGCCATGGTTGTATGTATGCAGTGATCCTTCCGCGTCCTTGGGAAGCTGAGCCACCAATCCTTCTGGACATGTCGTGCAGCAACCGTAAAAGGAGACGCAGCCCGCCTGTGTCAGCTGATGCTTGTTCGGATCTGTGTTGAAATCACTCAGAGAAAAGACTAAGTATACAATATGCGTATCACGCACCCATTTGGTGGATAGTCGAATATCCCCAGCCCAACGGAGCCGCCTCCATAATTTATCATGGCGCATTGAGTCAACGTATCCAGCCTACCAGCGTCGTCGTCCGTATCGAATCGAAGAGAAAAAGATGGTACCATCTGACCAAGGGTGGTTCCAGCGTATATCATGGCCGTCGATCCATAAAAATATAGCTTCTGCGAAAGCTGTTCGTATGTTTGAGATATGGCCCCCAGACTGTCCGCACTAGACACTACTGAGAGTCTCATGAACATATACTGCGGCCTCTCCAAGACACGTTCACCGGAGCGAAGCAGATAATTATCTTCCAACGCAATAACGGCATCACTGGTAGAGGTACCCAGCGTGATCCATAACGCTGTGTGGAATGAATTGAAATTTTGGACGCACTACGTGAAATTGAAGTCTCTCTCTTCTACGATTATGGCCTCCAAAGAAGGCAAAAAGAGGTGAACGCTATGCAGATACCGACTCGTTAACGTCGGAATAGCTTGGCAAACATGAGAATGTCAGCAAAGAAGATAAGTACGATGACAAACAGAACGCTTACGAGCATTTGTCAATTCCCGAACACATTCTCCAAACGTGGCAGGGGTCTCTTTGTGCAGTCGCCCCATTTCTATCCTTCCTCCCACTACATCGTATGCAGGGTGCAGATAGGAGAGCCGAGCACAGTTGAACCCTAGAGACCGCTGCGGAACCGCGCGAGCAAACGAAAGGTGAGAATGGAAGGATTAAGCACTAAGAAGTCGGGAAAGCCGATTAAAAGACTTACATCTAATTCGTCTGTCGTAACAACAGGATGAGCCGCTCGGATAACACTGTCAATAATCCTGGAATGCAGGGAAAGAAACGGAGACCGTTCAGAACAAAGAAACGCGTATCGAGCCGTTGAATTTTTGAAATACCTGGGCACGTCAATCCAGGGCTGTTCGTTATGTTTGACGACCTTCAGATGAATCCCCATCAGCCAAACGAAGTCGACCCTGAAGAAAGGGCATTACGCACAGCCAAAATTCGTCTTTCCAGCTTGAAACGATAATCGTCGGAGAGGGAGGGACGAAAATATCAAGCAGGAAATGCCGAAGTGAGAAAGCGAGGACAAAGAAGAGCAAGGGCAACAGAATAAAAAGAGCAAGACGAGCAGTACAAAGAGCCGCAGACAAATGATTTGTGGATGCCGAAGTACAAGAAAAAGTGGGTGAACGATCGTACCTTTTTTATGCTGAACTCCTCGCCTATGCTTTTAGGAGACAGATCATAAATTCATTTGTTAAATAGCACGCTGAAAGCACATACAAATCTATGGAGCAAAGCAGAAGGTCAGCAACGTACAGACATCATTATAAAAAAACCTTACTGCGTTTAATCACAAACGTGATGTGAAATGTAGTATCAGTGTTGTCGCTGTCCATTTGGAATGACATTAGCAAAACAAATGAGATTCAGTGAGAGCATGCTCTTAAATAGCCATTCAGGTCCGAGCTTGTGAGAACGCAAAATTTGGCAAGCTCAGCAAGCTCGGTAAACCGAAAGGAACAACCGGCGCGGAGGTCATGCCTCAGAAAGCTAAATAACGCAATCCAATTCATAGGGATAAATGAAGTCTTTAGAGCACACAGCAACGTGGATAATGAGAGCGTTCACGTTTCGAGCTGTCGACCAAGCGCTGAGGCGATCATTCCCCTGGCCGAATCAGGAAGGCTCGCACAAAGAAGCCGAATAAAGTAGGATCAGGAACGGAGTCCAAAAACACAAGCCAGCGAAGATGAAGCGAAGGAGATGTTCCTGGCTGGAAGCACAACATTAAAGTCGAAAGATAAACATTCCCAAATTTCTGCATCCGCTCAGTGACGGAAGACAAACAAATACCAACAAGGTCACCAACGTTACACGACCGACTTGATCGGATCAAGCGGCTGACTCTCAATTCACGCGATTTTACCTCCGATAAATCACCGCCTCACACTCCCTAATATTGCTTTTCTGCGACTCCATTCTAAATCTACCGCCCCAAAGCCTTCTCGACCTTCGCTCAATGTTTGAGAACACACAACGATCTGCTGCCGTCTCCAGCTTCGAACGGATGCTACTCGTCTCAGTAACATCCTTGCCTCTCGTCGTCCTGGATTTTATCGCATTGAGAGAGCTTTACATTCTCTCCAAGCTGAACAAGAGAATGAATTACATTGTTCGTTATTACACGGATCACAAATGGAAAGTAATCGAGTTCTTAAACCGCTTCTTCGACGATACTCAAGAACTTTTGGACTTCATGCAAGACGAGAGCGCCATACTGTTCGGGAGTGCAGTTTTTCAATTCCTGGACAGAACGTTGGATCAAAAGTGCACCTCGTTGCAGCCATGTAGGCTAGAATCATGTATCAGGTATAGGGACTTGGCC
>NHYE01005102.1:0-13520 GCA_002938385.1 Gymnopilus dilepis | reverse complement strand
CCCGCCGTGCCTAGCGGCGCACCCATCTCCCCTCCCCTCTCTGCCATCCCGACGCCCTCTGATTTTCCTCAGCCACCTAACCCGTCGCATCCTATTTTCTTGGAGGTGCCGCAGGAGAGCCGTGCTTCTTCCCTTCCTATCCCCTCTAACAACGGCACGAGTAATTCGACTTTTCCTACACCTCCCTCCGCCCCGTCTGCTTCTGCGCCGGTAGCGGCTCCGAGTCTGGCTAATGCTGATGCGTTGCCGCTTCCTAATGCGACGCTTCCTGATAACACCACTCTTCCGGTGAATACGATCGACTTGCCGGCCAATGTCACTCTCCCTGGCAACGCCACACTCCCAATCAATGCTACCTCCCTTCCAATTGATAATACCACTCTCCCCGCCAACGCCTCCTTGCCCTTGAACACCACCTTGCCCTTGAACACTACCTCCCTCCCCGTCGACAACACCACCCTACCTCTGAACACCACCCTCGCTTCCTTCCCCATTGACAACACCACTCTTCCCATTAACGCCTCCCTTCCTCTGAACACCACCTCCCTCCCCATCGATAATGCCACACTCCCCGCCAATCCCGCCAACGCCACTCTCCCAGCCAACACCACCCTCCCCATCGACACCCCTCATGCTGAAGATGACGCTGTCGTCGACACGCCCTCCATCCCTGCTACACCATCTGCGCCCACTGTCCCATCCATCCCCGCTGTCCCCGCTGTACCTGGTGGGTCCAACTCCAACTCCAACAATAACAACAACAATGCCAACGGAAACAACAATGATGATGAGGACAATAACAACAACGGCAAAAGCAGGGGCGTGTTCAACAAGAAAGCGAGCGATCAGGATCAGATGAAGTGGAGGGGCGGGATGAGGAATGGGACTTCTTCGAGTGGGAGTCATTAGGGCGATTCATTAGGGCGGACACTGGGATTTGGGCTTTGGAGTAGTGTAGTTTTGAATTTTGTGATTTGATTGGCATTGAATGCTATTTGGATTTGAACATTCGGTTTCCTTGTGTGATCTCGGGAAGAAGGGGGTTGAGGTGCGAGGTGAGTTCTTTTCTTTCCTTTCTTTCGCTTCTTTGTTTCTCTTTTCTTTCTCTTTTCTTTCTCTTTTCATCTCTTCTCTCTTTGGACTTACCTTCTTCCTTGATCTGAATTTGACTTGTTCTGCCCCATCTTTCAACCCTTCTTCTCTTTCCTTGCGTCTACCTCCTTTCCTTCTTTCCTTCCTTCCTTCCCTTTCACTTCCACCTCATTAACTTCCTCAAGCTTACTCACCCGTGTGTCGGTACGTCACCCTTCCCATCCTCACTTGGATTTGATCTTCTGACTGACTTGCCTCGTGTTTACAGCTAGCTTCCTTCGCTCGCGCGACGGTACGTCTTCCGCTTCATCCTCACTTGGATTTGATGCTTGCTGATCTCGTGTCTATTTGTAGCCTCTAAATTGACTTCATACTTCGCCCTTCGTAGACGGTTTCCAAGCAATTTCACTTCTTTGACTCGCACTCTGGTATCGAGAGATTGACCCATGGTGCGTTTATCTTCTTGGTTCTTTTGGTGTCGCTGTTGGCCGTCGATGCGTGGAATATGGTGTAGGCGTGGGCGGTGCAAGTTCTGTGACTCACGATTTGTGTTCTTCTTCCCTTCAAGGTCCCGTCGTTTTCTATTCCTCTGTTTCTATTCCTGCCTGCACGCTTATTGCTTCGCCATCATCCTAGTCAGTAACGCTTCTCACTTTCTCTACTCATGATCGCCTCTGTTATCTAAAATTCAAGTTCGACGTATCTCTGCTACAGCTTTCTCTTCATCTAAATCTATACTGGTAAGATTTGATATTTATATTCAATTTACTACGACTGATTCTTGGCAAGTCGAAGTTGAATTTGTCTGACTGATTGATTCTCGTCCTTCCGCTTCCTCTTTGCTCAAGTTATTCCTGTCTTTCCTTCTCCTCCAACTCAGATTTCCATTGATCGTTCTTACACTCACCTCCGAATTGTGCCTTCCATTATTCAACTTTTAGCCCGCCTCCGCCATACGTCTATCCTCGTATGTAAAATCAACTATATCCCTGTTCAGAGCTCGCTATCTCATGTTAAAATATTATGGTGTTGTAGACGGAACATTGCCTCCGTTATACGTTGTGCAAGCGAGGCTGTTCAGTTGCGAGGGCTGTTCATCAGCCGGTCTTTTCTTTCTTCTTCCTTACATTCCCTACTTCGTCGTCATTCCCTCTAATCATTGTCCTTGCCCTCGATTCGCGTCTCTGCTGCAATTTCCGCTGCAGCTGTCTATTCGCTGGTGGGTTTTTTGTTTGTTCTTCAGCCTATATCTTCGACTGAAGTGCCTCGGATTTAGGTTTATCTATAACAGCCTTGCTTCGAAAGTTGAAGTCAGATTTCTTTCTACCTCCGATATGTCTCGATCTGACGCGGGTTTGCGAGCGTTGACTTACCTTCATTGGAAGTTGAGCATACCACCCGTTACACGTACTTTCATGATCTATATCTAATTCCCGAAATTCACCTTTTCGTCGAGCTTTGGCTTAGAGGTAAGCACGTTTGTACATTATCATCCTATTCACCTTGATGACATTCCTCTTCAAATTCACTTTCATCACGCTCTCCTGCCTCTCATGCAAGTTAAGTCATGACGCGTCCGTAAACTGCTTGGCGTTGTCTACAAAGATTTTGGAGGCAGGTCATTCAGGAGTAACTCGATTCGAAAACTCGTCTTCTGCTTGTACGTTTCTCAAGGCACATAGAAATTGATATATCTCCCCAGTGCTAGAAGATATATCACGCTTGCGCTGTCATTGATCTGTGACAAGGATGTTTTTGAACACCCAACTTGTAACAACGTGATTCTTCCAAATAAATTATATCTAGGGGTCTGATGTTTCTATACTGTATGCTGCCACAACTATTAGTACAACCGTAAGTGAAATTGGCTCGCTTTTGAGTAATGCCTTTTGCCCTTTCGATTCCGAAACTAAGCGCGACTCCTATTTTTACGCGTCTTTGCCACGTGACAAACTCAATGTTGATTCGTAACGTGACCAGTGAATCAACTCTTTCTCCCCAACCACCATGTCAGTGTTACGCCTTCTTGTCGATGCCGCTCTACAATGAAGCCTTTTTCGCCACGATTGTATCTACATCTCGACGTTCCCACTACCCTTGCCCGGAACTACTCGAGCAGGTTCATTTTTTCGGTTGTAATGGAGCCGATGAGGCGACTCATAAACGTGCTATGGAAGCAGTCGACGACCTGGACTCCGACCTTCGCAAATCATCGACCTCGAGCGTCAGAGTGACGTTGTTATTCTCTGCTTCTCCCCGTGGTTCATATCCGAACTATCTTGTCAAGTCGACCGAGATGAGGACATCCTCGGTTTTGGACGCAATCTGGAAGGTGAGCGCATCAGTTGCGCAGATACCACAGAATAACTAATGCTTCTTGATCGACAGTGAGGCTTCTCTACTCTTTTCGACCCCTCTCTTGTCACCACCCCGCGTAGGACGGTCTAGGCTGGCGAATTTGACTCGTTCTTTGCGTTTGAAAATGAAGGTGAATATAGAAAGGAAGACGCCAATATCCCGCGCGACGCAATCAGTCCGTATTCGCCCGTAAATGCCTCAGTTCCTTTACGTCGGTAGCCACTACCAATTTGGCAAGGCGGGCAGCTTCTGTAGATTCCAGTGTTGGAAGTAACGGATAATTGTAAGCCCCTTCCTGCTTGAATTGTACAAACGTTCATGAACATCTTTCAGGTGACCGAGGATCTGGAGAAGTCGACGATTCCATGACGATTTCAAGCCGTTCAACGCCTTCATGTAATTTGACAGGCATTCCTGGACCTGCAGAAGACACACCTACCTACTGCTCTTCAACGTCACGTCAGTGCGGGCGATCCTTCCTCGACGAAGGGACGTCGGATGTTGAACCCACCCGGCGTCTGTGGAGTCGAACACCAACCTTAGATTGCTGACCAGTAGTGTGCGTCTCTTTGGAACCCCTCGAAGCTATAAAAGCGGCTATCTTGAGACGGGGGACAGTCAGTCTGCCTTTTCTCACAGATTACTCGTTCAACTGTCTCTACAGCCATGTCTGTCATCATCACTCAAGGTCCTTCAGGCGGTGTTTGCAATCGACTGGAAATCAACGACTTTATCAAGGACGAAAAGTTCTTCTCGCTTTATGTACAAGCACTCCGTTCGTCTTCTTTTCTCTCTTTTCGTTCGCTCAGTCAATCTTACTCCCCGTCCGTACAGACCTCTTGCAGACCAGGGGTACTCAGAACGAGGATAATCCTGGCTCTTTTTTCCAGGTCTCGAGCATCCATGGTCTACCATACGCTGATTGGGATGGCGTTCCGGGTCAGGTTCCCGTCGACGGCAAAGATCATGAGTCTGGTGGGTACTGCTCCCATGGAAATGTCCTCTTCCCGACCTGGCACAGGCCCTACGTTGTCTTGTACGAGGTTTGTAACTTCATCCTATCGGCAGTCTCAGTTTCTCATACCTGCAATGTAGCAAATGATCCAGAAGTTCGCCAAAGAAGTGGCGGCGACCTACACTACCCACGATCGTCGTGCTTGGATTGACGCTGCCGAGAGTCTTCGCCAGCCCTATTGGGACTGGGCTGCGAACGCCGTTCCGCCCGACGAAGTTATTGCCCTTCGGGAGGTTGCTATCACAGGGCCTCACGGGAAGGCGATGACTGTCGACAATCCGCTCTATTGCTACAAATTCCATCCGATCGACCCCTCTTTCTCCTCCCCTTACACTCACTATAAGGAGACTCTCCGCCATCCCACCTCCGAAAACGCTGACGCAACCTCCGATGTCGCTGAGCTGAAAGCGTGAGATCTTCTTCTCTATTCTATTGCCTTTATTGACGACGCCTTCAGAGAACTGGCTAACAATCAGTCCAATTTCACAAGCAAGACTTTCAACATGCTGACTCGCATTCATACCTGGCCAGCCTTCAGCAATCACACCGCTGGCGATGGTGGTAGCACCAGCAACAGTATTGAGGCTATTCATGACGACGTACACGATATTGTTGGAGGCGATTGGGGCTTTATGTCTGATGTCGCCATGGCAGGTCAGTGGATGTCGACATTATACAATAGATTTCATGGTATTTACAGCTACTTCACAGCTTTCGACCCTATATTCTATTTGCATCATTCCAATGTCGATAGGATGCTCTCACTTTGGTCCGCGTTGAACCCTACAATCTGGATTACCGAAGGCAGTTCTGAGGAAGGAACTTGGACCCTCCCTGCAGACACGCCGATCAATGAGTCCACTCGTACGTCGGTCCTTTCCTCTACTTCCTTGAGGAACCATGTTGACGGACTATTTCGATCGCTCAGCATTGACACCATTCCGTAATGGACCTGATTCGTATTGGGTGTCTTCTGATGTTCGCGATATGGCCAAATTCGGCTACACCTACCCCGAATTCAATGGCCTCGACCTTAACAATCGTCCCGCTGTTTCTGATGCTATTGGTGAGATTGTTTGCAAGCTATACGGCGGCTCGGTTTCCGGCGACAACTATGATTGGACTGCTCGTATTGAGTTCAAGAAGTACGAGGTTGGGCAAAGCTTTGGCGTTTACCTCTTCCTTGGGGTGCCGCCCGAAGATGAGAAGCAGTGGGGTCTTGCTGAGAATTACGCTGGTTCCCACTTCGCTTTTGTCAACAGCAATGCCCACCAGTGCGCCAATTGCATCAGCCAGGCCGACATTGTCGTTGAGGGCTTTGTCCATCTCAACCTGCCCATCGCTAAACTCTCTGGCCTTGGCTCTTTGGATCCTGATGTCGTCGAGCCGTACTTGACGAAGGAGCTTCAGTGGCGTGTCAAAAAGGTGTCGGTTTCCATTACATATTTTGGAACATCGCTGATTTTTTTGAATGATGCTCAGGCTAACGGAGAATCTGTTGACTTGAGGTCTCTGGAGGTTTCGGTTTACGCCACTCCCATGAGCTACAATCCTGGTAATAGGTTTCCTCAACCCGGCGAGCGTCGTCGCTTCCCTGGCATCACCCATGGTCGTGCAGGAGGTTGTCGTGATGTTTGAAGTGTTGAAAATGTTGTCTCCTCGTTTCCAGCTTTAGGAGACTAACTGTGTCAACTGGCCATATGAGTAACCCTGATAACTTCGACTTATATACATAACACAAATGAGATTAGACTGCTTGGCCGTGAATAAATCGATGACCTTTAACCAGTGTCACACTATCGCGTCGTAGCAATTACTAAGAGTTTGATCAGATGGGGCCTTCAGCGTGGCTGAAAAGGTTTTTGGCGTTGCTGTTGGCCCTCGACGCATGATGGAGACGAGGCCGAGGCGGTACAAGGGCCGTGACTCATGAGTTGAATGAAGTTCTTTTTTCCTTCAGATTTCTATCGTTTTCTACTCGTCGGTTTCTCTTCCTTCCTTCCTGAGCGCTCGCTAATTTGCTATTTCCTCTAGTATTCAACGTTTCTCTTCAGCTACTCTCTGTTGTGATTTCCTCTTCACCTTACTCTTCGCACAGTATTGCTAAATTTATGTTTGATCTTCGATCTGACCCATCCACTAACATGCTTTGCGTCTAGATTTACTGACAGGTTTTCCCTTGTCTCGTTCTGTCTATCTAATATTTCTGCATTCAATTTTTCTCGTCCTTCGAATAAGTGCTTCGCCTTGGCTTTTCACTTCGACAGCTCACTTGCCTTGTGTATCTCCAGACATATAATTCACAAATTATCCCCCTATGCATGCCACGCTGGACCCCGCAAGGCGTACGCCTTTCCTTCTAACCTATCCCTACTCTTACATTTGTCTGACATTTGGTTGTTATATTTGTTAATCATCTCCTGATTTTGACATTGTGTCTGGTGTACGTCCTTCGCCCTTGTCTATGATGCCGTTCAATTTGTAACTAAGCTTCGCCCCATTCATCTTCTTATTGCTTTGAATGAATCTGATTGCCTCCTTGTCTCCTCCTGCCCACTAAGGTAGCACAATTCACATCCATACCCTTCAACGCCTTAACTCCCACTAAAATTACTTGTCAGCCGTGTCTTTAAATGCCTCGCCGCTTTCATGCGAGGCAATTATTCGTAACGTCAATGATAGGAAATGCGGTCAAGATCTTTTTGGATTTGTACGTAAAAATTCCAACTCGTTCAAATTGAGCTCAAGCTTGATTGTTGCTTGCCCTGTAGATATGACCAGTCGTATCTCTAGATACTATAGCAGTTGTATATTTGTAAATTTATTTGAAGGTCTGAATAAACAATGCATGTCTGAATTGATGCGTAGTGACGTTTCTCTATTAGTGACCAGGATGCTTTCCATACTTATTTGCCCTTAAACTCGTTTTCTAGCCTTCAAAAACTGGGTAAAAGCTCAAATAGCAATGCAAAGTTTTTGTCAGTGTGACGCAACGACGCGTGTCGTAACCATCCACGTGACTAAAACTGAGGATTTTTTGTTCGAAATCAACTCTGACTGATACCAGTGACCACCACCAGGATACAACGTCTCACGCAGACCTCTCTACAGGCAAGCAAAGGCGAAAGTCTCGGGTCAAGACCTTTCGTATGATTCTACAAGCGGTCAATCTCGTCCTCGATCAAGAGTCGTTCAGGAGCTAGTGATGCTAGCAGCAGCTAACGTGGACACTCGGAAGCAAAGTTATCAACAAAGCGACAGCTTCACCTCCGACCTTCAGAAAGTCATCCAGCGTTCGCATCACGGACGGTGTCTCTTGCGCGGGTCGGCCTGTTGTCCCCTTTCATACCCGGTCGTCTCGTCAAATGGGTTGTTATCGACTTCCGAGTCTCGACCTTCTCGAGGACGCCGTTGTACGCCACTAGAAGGTGAGCAGATCAGTCCGCATGTGCAGATAGCCACTTTAACAGGTTATTGAGGCTTCGTCAACTACGATAGAAAGAAAATGTTCTTCTCTTCTTCATTTCCCGCACAGGACGGAGCCTACGCTGGTCAATCCGATTCATGCTGCAAAATGAAAGATAACAACCCGAGACGTCAACATTTCCTGAAGTTAATTGACTGCCTGCGCCCCTGTATGCCTTTGGTTATCGCCATCTCCACTGCCTACCAATAGTGCCATGTCTACGTGCCGTAGTTGTCGCTGTTGCCACTCACACACACGTAATAAATCCCAGTGAGTACAAACCTTCCTTACTTTTCATCCAAAAACATTGATAATTGGCTTAGAATCTGGACCAGTCGAAGAATGAGAATACAGCGGTTCCTTCTTGACTTGTAAGTATCATTCGCCTGGGAGAAGATACAAGCACTGACGCTTTCGGATGCCACGTCAGAACTTGAGCGAGCCGTCCATCCTCTATCAACGGGCATCAGATGTTGAACGAGCGCAGTGTACGTCCACCTTGTCATCACGCATATATCAAGGAAGGGCATCACTATTCTCGGTTGGGACGACGTGTTGCCGTGGACCTCAGAAAGCTATAAAGAGGGCCTCGACGAAGGAAGATAAAGTCAATCCGCCTTACTTCGCAGATTACCTATTGAAAGCATTCTACAACAATGCCCATCGTCACTACAGGACCTTCAGGTGGCGCTCCCAACCGACTGGAGATTAACGACTTTATCAAGCACGACAAATTCTGGTCGCTTTATGTTCAAGCACTCCGTTCGTCTGCTTCCCTTCTTCTCTTCACATGTCGTTACTTATTTGAGCTATCTCTTCGTCGCAGACCTCTTGCAGACCAGGGGTACTCAGGATGACCCTGGCTCTTTCTTCCAGATATCGAGCATCCACGGTTTACCGTATGGCGATTGGGATGGTGTTAGAGGCCACTTGCCCGAAGAAGGCGTTCAGAACGAGGCTGGTGGATACTGCACCCACGGAAATGTCCTCTTCCCCACTTGGCACAGGCCCTATGTTTCCTTGTATGAGGTGCGTCTTCTGATCCTGAGGCACTAGCTCTCACTGACGCATGCGATGCAGCAAATGATTCAGAAGTACGCCAAAGAGGTGGCGTCGGCCTATCTCACCCCTGATCGCGTAGTCTGGATTCGTGCCGCTGAAGAGCTTCGCCAGCCTTATTGGGACTGGGCTCTAAACGCTGTTCTACCTGACGAAGTTATTGGTCTCCCCAAGGTCACTATCACAGGGCCTCTCGGTAACAAGATTACTGTCGACAATCCGCTCTATGCTTACAACTTCCATCCAATCGATAAATCCTTCGTGTCGCCATACAGCAATTACAAGTCCACTGTCCGCTATCCCACCTCCACGAACGCTGGCGCGACCGACAACGTCGCACTGCTCAAATCGTGAGATCCTTGTCTTCATGTCTTCATATCCTCGCAGCTCTTAACTATGTTTCGGAAGGACGCTGGCTAAAAACCAAGCCGATTACACGGTCAAGACTTTCAATATGCTCAGCCGCATTCACGGCTGGCCGTACTTCAGCAACCACACTGTTGGCGATGGTGGCAGCACCAGTAACAGTCTCGAGGCTATTCATGACTCTATACACTTTGGTGTTGGAGGTCCAAATGGTCATATGACGGATGTCGCCATGGCAGGTAAGTTGTTGCCTGGATTTTGCAATGCATTTATTTACGGTGTCTGTCAGCTTTTGACCCTGTCTTCTATTTGCATCATTGCAATGTCGATAGGATGCTCTCGCTCTGGTCTGCGTTGAACCCTACCGTCTGGGTCACCCAGGGTAATTCTGAGGATGGCACTTGGATACTCCCTGCAGACACTCCGATCGATGCTTCAACCGGTTCGTTCATTCCCCTTTTCTTTCACGAATGGGTGTTGACCTTGATCTATCCCAAAACCTCAGCATTGACTCCTTTCCGTAATGGACCTGACTCGTTCTGGGCTTCTTCGGGGGTTCACGATACAGCCAAGTTCGGGTACACCTACCCCGAATTCAATGGCCTCGATCTGAAAAACATTTCGATCGTGTCCGATGTCATCGAGGCGAAAGTTTGCAAACTGTATGGTGGCATGGTTTCTGGCTGGCCCTACGATTGGACTGCTCGTATCGCATGCCAAAAGTATGAGGTTGGGCAAAGCTTTACCGTCTACTTCTTCCTCGGTGTTCCGCCTGAGGACCCAGCGCAGTGGGGTCTCACCAATAATTATGTCGGTTCTTGTTCGGCCTTCGTCAACAGCAATGCCAAGCAGTGCGCCAATTGTATCGGACAAGCTGACATCGTAATCGAGGGCTTTGTTCATCTTGACCTGGCTATCACCGAACTCTCTGGCCTCAAGTCTCTAAATCCTGATGTCGTTGCGCCGTACTTGACTAAGGAGCTTCAGTGGCGTGTCAAGAAGGTTTGTGCAACTTTATTACATCTTTTGAAATGTCACTGATGTCCAAATGATACTCAGACTAATGGTGAAGCTATTGACCTGCGGTCACTGGATGTTTCGGTTTACGCCACACCTATGAAGCACATTTCCGCCAACAAGTTTCCTCAACTCGGCAAACCTCTTCTCTTCCCTGGTATCACTGCTGGTCGGTCTGGTGGCAACTCCAGTGTTTTTTCTGTGCCAAGCGGTGCGCCCACCCCCGCTGGCGTGCCCAGTGTGTCAAGTGATGTTCACTCGGCCCAAGATTAAAATTGGATTCTAGGTCACGGCTTCAACGAATTCGTCTTCTAGCTAATACGCGTTATATTTCCGAAATATCACTTACATACTAACGACGCAGTATGTGGGGACACGTTGCATATGTGCTTTTTCTTCACTCTGGGAGTGGCAATGGCAATGGTGTTGTTTGCCAATCACAAAACCACAACGTATGTCGGTCTTATGCTGATATCAATGCTAGCTATGTATATAAACATGTCGTGAAGTCTAATCGTAATGAGTCGTAATTATGAACCACCAGACATGTCAGCTCGTTGAGGCGTAAGCGGAGGGGAAGCCATGGCATGATTTGAAAGATTGGCATGAGGATTGAAAGCTCCTGGGACGTAATGCATGAGTACAGGTGATACTTGCATCCCTGATGGATGCAGAAAAGGTTGAGGTCCGGCTGGAGGCATAGGTACGTATTGCGGTTGTGGTTGACTATTTGGCTGGTTGCTTCCTTCACCTCCATTAGCACTCTGTGGCGGAGAAGGAGCAATATAATATACAGGCTGTCCGGTTGTGGGCATAGGCGCTGGCATTGTCGGAGGCATCGCCATAGGTTGATATGGCGCATAGCCGTTCGCATACTTGATCGCTCTCTTACTTTTGTGTTTTCTTGGTCCTCTAGGGATAGTAGGAATGGGCACGGCGGCAGCGGGTGGATATGTACCATAAGGGTAGGCGTAAGGGTATCCTGGATACGCGTATGGATAAATGGTAGGTATGATGGGACTGGACGTTCTCCGTGGGACAGTGGTTGAGGAGGACATTGTGTATCGCTTCTTGCGATGATGACGTTTGGGTTTCCCAGACCTTCCGTTCGTTTGGGAGGACCTGCCTGAACGACGGGAGATCGGGGATGTTGGGGATGCCAGTGGTGTAAGCGGGTGGCCCAAACTTGTCACTTGAGAGGACACGGTTTCTGATTCGCCGCTGAGCAAGTCCAGACTCCGAGTAGTCCTCCTTGAGCGGGGGATAAGAGAACGATACCACGATGCCATGGGCTTCTTCAAACCCCTGATCTTATCCTGTGCACGTTTCGAGTCTGCTGGTCGATAGTCGACCGTAATGCGTTCATGGGCAACCCAGGGAAGATTGTACAACCCTTTGAAGAATTTCTCGATAGGCGTCAACGATGATGAGTACGAGGGGTCGTAAAAGGAAGGTGCGGCTGAGATAGTATAACTTGAAGTGGCGTGAGTCGTGGTTGATGGCGAGAGGATCTGGTTTTGTGGTGGCGATTGCAGAATCCCAGGAGGTCGCATGGGTGTAGGGAAGTGCATCTGGGGCGGACCTGGAGGCGGATCGCTCTGTAGTTGGACGTTCGCTCGTGTCGGTAGCTGTGCTTGATAAGACACTCTTGGACCTGGGGTTGGTTGTCTGGGCTGTTGGGGTGGTGGAGGTGGCATCGTGCTGGGGGCTTGTGAATCGGTGTTATATACCATGACGGTCGTCCTTTCCTGAGGGTTCGGACCCATAAGCTCATCCTGATCATTAGGACTGCCCATGAAGTGGTCCGGCCGCTCGTCCATAGGACCGTCAAAATACTCAGCTTGCTCCTCTGTGATCCTATTGCTATCAGATGGAGGAGTGACAGTAACCACGGGATGAGGAAAGTGAGGTCCAGCGGCATTCTCGCGGACGTGGAAGACGGCTGGCGTTGAGCCTGGCGGAAGGTTCCCATTTGCGACGGCCATGCTCAGTCGATGGGCAAATTGTGGGTTGGTTGGGCCGATGGATGGGTTGGAAAGGTACCTGGGAAGAGTATTCTCTCTCGTTCTGAGAGTCGCCGTTGACGGATTTGTGAGGTCGGTACCAAATGTGCCTTTCCTCTTCAGCTTCTGCTTCGAGCCTCCGCCCCTCAGTATCTTTGGTAGTCTCTTTATGCCAGAAATGAAACCGCCGACGAAAGATCGATTCTCCTCAGCCTGGTGGATGAGGTCAGCGTGTGGTGGTATAGGCGACGAGCCAAGTTGAATGGGTCTTGCTATTGGATGACTGGGCGTCTCGTCTCCCAGTTCATCTGTAGGAAATCCAAACGGCAGACGAGAGTCATCGCCAACAGGACGAGAGTACGCCTCGACGTGCTGTTCTCCATGGTCCACGTCCTGCGGTGCATAGTGGTACGATGATCGAGATTGATGTAAAGCCGGGTCTGGTAGTGGTCGTGAAGGACGACGAGCAGGAGTGGGCGATGGAGTAGAATCGTCAAGAGGTGGTGGTGGTCTCATCATCTGGTTTGCCTGCACCCAAGACCGAGTGCTTTCACTAACGCTGGGTTGGCTCTGATGAGAACCTCGTGTAATGGACCGCCGCATGGCATGTTCATCCGCCAGCTCTCCCCTGTAAGAAGGCTCTCGGCTGGGATGATGGCTTGGATAGTACTCCGCCATAGAAGAATGGGGCGTAAATGTTTAAGTTAAAAAAGATCGGACTAGAGGAAGGTCGAAATTCGGAAGTAACGATGTCTGGGGTAACCGGCGTCAGTTCAGCGAGGCCAAAGGACCTATGTAGGCGTTCCGGTGGACAACGGGTATTGGGTCAGTCCGCAGCATGGAGTAAGGGTGTTTCTCCGCATGTGATCCAGGATGTTTAGTATGACATTAAATGTGGCCAGTTCACAGACGCGAGGCTGCCATGAGGCTAGTCGAGGCTGTGAATAGTGCGGTTCCAGTTTCGTCATTGGACGTCTGGAACACTGGTTTGCGTCCCGTAGTCGTAAATTAATTAAGGACCCTCTGAGGGATCTGCGCCTTCCACTCAAAGTCGAAGACTGAAATATCTTTCGGGGCCTGTGGCACTTTCGTCATCCTTCTATGCTGTGAAATCTGTAAAATAATTATTTTAGCACACACTTTG
>NHYE01005101.1:0-13510 GCA_002938385.1 Gymnopilus dilepis | reverse complement strand
GTCTGCTCTTTGAAAAACCGAAGGTTGTCGCCCTGAAGGTTGTAGAACTTGGGATTCAGACTTGGCTTGCGCGCTGGATCGGCCCAGATGCTGTTTTCCATGGTCGCTTTCGATTCGAATGATCAAAGTGCGTTGGTGAAGTAGAAGTCCTTTTGGTGGTCTCCTTTATAGTAACGGCACATTCTCATGCTCAGGGTTATACCTGTCTACCCCGGCACAGTTCCAGGAAAAGCATAAGCAGGATGACGAAGAGATTCGAAGACAGGTGAGTGGAGGTAACTGCTAGTTTGTATTGTAGAGCAGTGAAACATCGCCCATCTATTTTTAGCACTGGGAATTGTCCGACATCGCGGCAAGCATGTCCGCGAACGGTCTTGAAGCTTGACGCGTCTTGGATGGAGGTGAGTGTGAGGCCACCAGAAAGTTTTGCAATGAAATCTTTCCTAAGTTTCCTCAGAAGACCACACAAAAGTCCACCCTCAGTTGTACGTCGGGGTTGTCCATCGTCCTATCTTTGAAGAGGAGCCTGTACATAAATCTTAAGGAAGACCAACTGATCTTGATGCGCAGTTGAACCAGAGTCATGGTAGGTGTTCGAATTAGTTCATTCAATAATAAGAACATACGTAATAAGCTTCGTATAAGAGGATGAGAGCCCCAGTCGATTGATCAATCAGAAGCTTCCATGTCGGCCATGACAATGGCTATACTTCGCGATAGCGAATGTGACTCAATGAAAACTCCAGGAGCGCCTTCAAGCATCCGATAGAGTAGGAAGAGACAAAAGTCGAGTCACAGAAACGAAAACATGGAGAAGGTGGTTGCATCCTGTTCGCCTATATGTGCTATTGCCCTGGGATGGCGGGCAGGATCCAACACGAGCCGATGTATCCCATGATATCTGATCTGATCTTCCTCGAACCTTGAGGGTCATTTGATAATGGTGGAGTCGGGAGCTGAGGAGTGCCCGAGTTCGAGCCACGAAGCTCCAGATATTTTATCAAGCAAGGTTGAAGCAAGGACATTGGAATGACACGTCAGCTGTTGAGCACAGAATGGGCTTTCCGAGTGGATTCTTGAGAACAACCCGTTGTATAGAGTGATTTACAAGCCTTTGCGGTTCGACAAGCATCTTGTAGCAGGTCAGCCGAGGTGCTGATCTTGATCCAGGAATCCATGACGAGGACCTGTCGGAGTGTCCAATTGCGGGATGTCCGCCCTCTCGTCAAGCTCCTTCCACTTTTTCATCAACGAATCCTACTCCTCCCCAAGGCCTTCAGGTCCAAACAGGTCCCACGACATGGAAAACCATTCGAGTAACTTAGAACTCTTCTGACGTTTGAGAGTCGCGAGGCGGTCGCCAACGTCGTCCTCACTACGTTTGCGCTTGCTTAGCACAGTAGAAGCTGGTTGCGGAGGCAAGTCATCATCAGTCGCTTTACTAGCAGGCCCTGGGACAGAAAGGTGGTTTGAAGGCGGCACTGCCGGGCATAAGATGCTTTTGAAGGGTGGCAACGATGGATAAGGGTCGTTGGTAACAGGAACAGCCTCTTGGACGGCAGTGTTCGGGGCGGAAGGTGAATGAAGTGGCGAAGAAGCAGACGTGCAAGAAGACGGTGGACTGTCATGCGCCTTAGGCTGCGGAACCCAGTTACCGGCAGGCATAGTAGGGGGTGGTTGATTCAACAAGTGTAATTGGGATTGAGGGAACATTGCGGGAGGTTGTGGATGACTAGGTGGTTCTGGAGAGGGCAGGTGAGGAGAGGATGAGGCCTCGCGGCTCTGCGCACAAGGGTCGAGAGAAGGGCTTTGGCTGAGGAGGCGAGGTATAGGCGACTGCCTTGATAATTCTATTGCAGGGTTACTGGCAACGGTGTCGTGCACGAGAGGGGTAGGGGTAAGGACTGCCACTTGCTGCAATCGTGGATTCTGAAAGGCACTGTTGCAAGCCGACTCTTGTGAAAAGCGTTGCAACTGAGATTCAGCTCCGGAACTGTTCGAGAGAAAATTTCGACAAGGGCGGGCATTTGCTGGAGGGTAAGAGGTAGAAGCCAAATCAAAGGGTTGGAAGGTTGCTATGTAAGGTAGTGGGGTGGGCGTGGCATATTCAGAGACAGTGTGGACGCTTGCCCCAGCAACTTGAAGCTCTAAGGGATCAACTGGTTCGCGTTTGGCACCTGGCGACAGCGCACGAGCGCGACATTCTTCGGGACCTACAGAACATTGGACATGAGGCACCTGAGGCGCAAATCTTGGGGAAAGACATACTATAGCACTTCCGCAGAAAATCGGCGTAAACTGGCACAACATTCCGGTCATAGCGCACATGGTCAGCACGGCCAAAGTTCATCTTGTAATCACCTACAGTAGTTCCTGAATGCATCCTGGTGAAGTTCAGTCTGGCAAATGTAAGTTGAAAAAGTCGAGTACGTACGAAAGAATCTTCAAATGACCCTCCGATGCAGGCTCCGGGCCTCCCGCTATTAGTGAGCAATTCCATCCGGTAGCCTCTCGAATGCCGTCCAGGATGGGCATTGCAAACTTGACGAGGGAGTTGATACAGCTGTGGAGAACATCACTACACCGACGACGAAGAAAATAGAAGTTGCGAACCGCTGTCTCTCCAAAGGGTCAGCCGACGGAGGCCCATTGACTTTATGTTCCCATTCCGCTACCTCAGCCTCATGTTCCACCTCCACTTGTTCCTGCCAAGACTGTTTCTCTCGGTCGCTCAATGTTGCAAACATCTCGGTTGCGACTGTCTGGCGAATGGAAGCTAGTTTCTTCTTATTGTCTCCACCAGTATCCTGAAGGCGACGTTGAGCTCTTCCTCCACACATTGCTAGCTGTTTTCTGTCGCGGACGAGGGAGGCCGACACCGCTGAGTTTCTGGAGGAGAGCACAATAGGGAGAATCTTGACCAGTCTGTGGAGACCAGTCAGAGTCTTTCATGTACAGTCAATATCTGTGCCTTGGTTGATAAAAGACAAACAAATTACAGCTTGTACCGTGATGAAGTATGAGGTTCTGACTCTTGACGCTAGATTGCAAGCCTTTTCGTCTGAGTCTTCCCTTTGTTACTTGGAAAGTTTGTTCCAGCTCATCGTCTACTGCAACGTCGAGGTCGTGCTGCGTCGCTGGTGACTGGAATACGAAGACGGTTGAAGAGGTGCCAGTCGATGATAGGCACATAGATTTTTGAGCATTTTCGCGCCGTACGCGTTAATTCGATGGCTCAAATTGAAGAATACACGTCGAGAAATGGTATATGGTTGGATAAGCGAGTCCTTGCGGCAGCAAGGGCTATAATCTGTGAAAAGAGGCTGAAGGGAGAAAAAGTGAACGGTGGCTGCCGACAGCTGCCGACTGGCAGTCCTCAAACGTTTCGCTTACGTAATTGACATTTTCTCGCCTCTAATCGTTGGCGGAATTCATGCTCAAGCTTTTGTGAAGTTGGATTATGCTCGAATGCCCGATGAAGAGACACGTACTCTCGGGGTTTACATGCCTCTTTCACGATGTCTACGATCTCATTTGACAACTTCTTGAAGCGGTGATCAATACTCAACTCTCAGAGGTGACTTGAAGGTGCGAAATTGCGAATGGTCTAATTGGCTAGAGGTGAAAGCGCCGTGGTTCATTTTATCATTACAGACCACATTAAATGAGCGTACTTCATAACAGGAGCCTCGTCCACTGGGGCGATTATACTGGGTGCCTCTAATGCAACCACTTCTGCGTCCACTTGTACCTGTTCGGCGCCATAACCTGCTTCCGAGAAGACCTCTATCCACAGCTTCTTCCAGCTTTCAGGTGAGTGACAGAATATATCAGTGTTGCCAATCCTGAAAAATCCCATCTTCTCAAGACCGCAATGCAGGCCAAATATCAAACTCCCCGCCCTTGGCTTGAGGAGAGAGAGGAGTCTTCGCGCAAGTTCGCGCTGCTGTTCCTCGGAGAATAGGTGAAAGAAGCATGTTGCATGAATCGCTGATACGCTGCCGAGCAAGGGCGACAAACACCTCAATTCTTTCAAAGCTGGTAAAGGCAAATCCTTCTTAGGCCTGCCCGATCGAGGATCAAGTACCGCAAAGTCGAATATATCTCCAGCAACGAACCCAGCGGGGAAGGATTGCGGTGAGGATTTGAAGAGGAGGTGCCCGAGGTCCCAAAAAGCTATTGCATTACCGTGAGCGAATATACGGGCCTTCAACTGCAACGGCGACTTACCTTGATAAAGGTCGGACCCAATCACATTGGCAACAGGCCAACCGTCAGCGACAGCCTTCCTGAGATCAACGCCAACTGCAAGCGACAGGAAATAATATCCATTGGTCAGCGTCTTTGGTAAAGATGCATGCAGACTGACGGCAGCAACCGACTTCCAGCAGGATGGCATCGTTGTCCTTTTCCAACAACGCTAAGGCTTGCTTGTATCCTGGTAGTTGAGCCATGCCTGTACTGTGATCAAAGCTCTATAAGCAAGCAGTACCGTTAAACAGATACCCATGAGTATGCACACTCACTTTAGGAATGTAAAATGGCGAATGCATGGGTACCCATAAATCTCGTATGCCTTGGCCTGAACATCAAAGACGTGTCGCTTCAGTTCCGCTTCATCTTGGATTCCGGTCTGCTCCTTGAAGAAAGCCAGATTGTCTCCAGAAAGATGGTATAAACTGGGCTCTAGTATGGGTTTGCGATCTCGGTCGGCCCAAACGCTCTTCTCCATGATAGTACGTCGGGTCAATAAGGCTTAGTTCCTGCACTCTAAAACCTTATCGATGTCCATAGCTGAGCTCATCTTTTTCTCACTTCTCTATCAACCCACGTCAAAAGAACATCACTAGCCTTCATTTCGGCGAAGTACTTATCGTCGCTGTCACACAACCTTTCCATCGACGACTACGTATAGGGGGGCGACGCCTAAAGCTAAAAGGACACGAATTGATTGACTTGGCTAAGTGGAAAGGGTGCCACGCTTCTCCGCTGCTTCCTTCGCTGCAGCCTCAAGCTCATGGAAAGTCCCGCTTCGCAAACACATAGTTCTAAAGAAACCGTTCTCCTTGTTTATGAGATTCCACGGTGTATCCAATTCGACAACCTGAGAGAGAAATTATCAGACGATGCTCTGCGAATGACTTGGCTGGAGATTCTTACGCTGCCTTGATCCAGCACCACAAGACGATCGTAATCAATTATTGTACGAAGGCGATGAGCGACTGCGAAGCCATGGATGTTCAGATAGGTGTCACTGCTGCTGGCAGGAAGGGTGCGTACCTGTCAGAAGGAGTGAACTGGTGAACTCCTCGCGAATGGTGGTTTGGATCTTTGCATCAGTAGCGAAGTCGATGCTGCTTGTTGCTTCATCCAAAATGATGATGGAACTACGCCTGAGGAGGGCTCTAGCCATGGCTATCAATTGTCTTTGGCCTTGCGAAAAATTTGTCCCGCCAGCAGACACTTGGGTCTCTAGAGAAATAGAAGCCTTCGTGTCTACAGTCGTCGTAGCAGTGGAGGCAGAATCACTCCGATCAGTGGCGTGCGCGGACTCGGGATCTGACGAATCAGCAATTTGACTGCCTGAAGCAGAGTCTGAAGCTTCTGCAATAAGATGGACTCTATGGAGAACATCAAGACATTCAGCGTCCGTATATTCACCTGGGTGACCTGGTCATATCACGGTAGAAACGCAGTACGTTGCACTCACTGAACGGATCTAAGTTGTCTCTCAGAGATCCTGAAAATAACGTGGCATCCTAGGACGAATACTTTGAGTTACCATGTTCAAAGATAGCGTCAGTGAAAATTACTTGAGGGATGAAAGTCTAACGAGCAGGATGAGAACCAAAGATGAATGAATATTATCAGGTGGCTCACCAATCTAGAGCGCAAGTCGTATATTCCAATCATAGATATGTCGAGACCGTCTATCATTATCTTTCCTTTGCTGGGATCGACCTTAAGAAAGTTTTAGTAGAAAGGTTAGGGCTGATGAATGTTGCTCATACAAATCTCATGATACTCGTTGCAAGTGTTGACTTGCCACTCCCTGAAATCTCTGTGAGAAGGATATGTGATATAGTTGATCGCCACTTGCCTGTGCGTCCGAGAAGCCCGACACGCTCCCCTGCCTTCAATGTGAAGGATATGCCGCTCAAAACGGCTGGCAATTCAGGTGCATACTTGACTTGTAGATCCTCAATCACCAGAAGGTCCTTTACATTGGAGCTGGAGGGCCAGTAGGCAGGTGGGCGATTTGACTCAATGACCGCCGGTGGTTCTTGAGGGACTTCGAGGCTAAGCAAAAATCAACAAACAATCATGCGTATTTCCGCTTCCACTTACTACTCAACTACCCGTTCGACTGAGCTACAAAATATTGTCAGCGGAACTTCGCCAATCAGAGAAACACACACTTGAGATCCAGTTCCAGAGCTGCAAGACAAGCGTCAGGAAATAATACGGGGGAAGACCCAAGGGAGAGCTTACTCGTCCAGTAACGGCAGGTCCAGTACACTAATGACGTGTAATGAGTCGTGGTTCATGTTGCGTCAACTAGAGCTTACCGGAAAAGGTGAAGCTCATGGCACTTGTGATGCAGACAGCCGCGAGTCCAGCATCATCTTCTAAAGTCCCAATGGAGAATACCATGGTCAGCAAGATAATGACTGCGCCCATTGAATCGAAATTTAGAAGGAGCCAGCGGTTGATCATCCAGAAAGTGTACCACATCTATGAGGAGAGTTACATGAGAACCCGAGAGGATAAAGAAGGGCCTGCCTTGGTCGTGACATCAATCTTGTCATGCAGCCCGTCAAGGAAGCGTTGCTCTGCAGAAAACGCCCTGACTGTGACAATTCCTTCCAGAAGTTCACCGAAATGGGAGTAAATCGGAGA
Organism: Gymnopilus dilepis; assembly: GCA_002938385.1. NCBI lineage: Eukaryota > Fungi > Basidiomycota > Agaricomycetes > Agaricales > Galerinaceae > Gymnopilus > Gymnopilus dilepis. The sequence continues at coordinate 6,610 of NHYE01005101.1, read as the reverse complement.
CCTCGTTGTTGACTCCATTCTACGCACATCGCGACCGGTGTGAAGGTACCCAATTGCTAATTCACGATAGGCTAGTCCGATGAGGAAAGCTGGAATGACAAAATAAGGGAAAACCACGCTGTGCAGCAAGGATGTCAGCATGGCAGGCGTAGAAACTGTAGAAGTAAATCGTACGCCACGGTGAGGATAGCCACTAGAAAGCCCGCCATGGATGTATTGACCGCTTGCAAGGAGCTCGCCAGTGATGAATCGATAGTTTCGATATCCTAAGGGAACTAAGTAAGAAACAAATATGCCTGAGAAATCCACCAACTTTTCCGAAACGATTAAGGATGCGGCCTGTCAGAAGGAGGTTCAATATCAGGCGCAAAAGAAAGACTACCAATGCAGACCTGTCGGCGTGGTATCGTGAAAACGAAATGTTGCCCGCACAATCGAAACCAGGAGGCGTCTGAAAAGAATACGAGACGCTCGCAGTGCTCCGGTATATTGCGACGCGACAGAAATCAAGGTCACCAGTGCACTGGTAATGCATATTGCTGTGTAGATTCCAATGTAGAAGAAAGGATGTTCAGCAGCATTCGGCCAGTCAGGCTTGAAGGACAAGATCGTTGTGACATTTTGAGGCGGATTTTTGTTGCCGATTGCGTAGGTCATTGTAGGAAGACCGCCTAATGGCAAATGACCGTCGTCTTGATATACTGAAGGATAGAGCTGGGTAAAGGCAGCGGCGGATTCATTCCTATAAGCTTCGCCCCAAGTCTGCAACAATCTGAGTACTGTGTGAGGCAAGGCGAGTAGATTCAGATCTTACCCTGACCCAGAGCTTCTCCGCGAGGCCCAGGAACTGATTGATAATGACAATGCATGCCAATACGCCCCAAATCCAATATGATCTACAGACTGGTGAGAACCAGCAGATATTCTCCGTCGACACGAAACGTACGATGCTTTTAGGTAGCTTTTGTAAATGGACCACTTAACGCCACCTGTTTCGCGATGCTCATCTAGAATGAGCTTCCTAACCTTCTTCGTCTTCTGGACCGTGTTCGACTCGCTTAGCACATCCTTTTCCGCTCCGACAACCTCAGTCTCTATATTCTCCTGCCTTTTGCTCTCCGAAATTGCGTCGTATCCAACTATCTCCAGAATGCCTTGGCTTCTCAAACTTGCCACAGTACCCTGTGTATCTATCCGACCATCTAACATTCTCACAAAGTAATGTGCGCCAGGAAGGACTAGTTCAACATGATGAGTTACAAGAACCTAGTACAGGGCAAGATAAGCTCAACGCGAAGGAAACCACATCGAGGAGAGGCTCTTACAACAGTTCTATCTGCCAAAAGGGGACCGCAAAGCAAGCGATCGAATAAGAATCTCGCTGTATGGCTGTCGACTGCGCTTAGAGGGTCATCCAGGAGGACATACTTTGTCCTAGCATAAACTGCACGAGCAAGAGCGACTCTTGCTTTCTGGCCACCAGACAAGTTGACACCCCTGGAGGAATTCATGAAAGTGTTGCTCATTGGTAACAGCAAACAAGTTACCTTGCGCCAATTTCCGTTGCATCGCCGTCCTCTAGCACCTCCAAATCTGGTCTCAGGGCACAACACTCAACAACTGCATTGTATCTTTCTTCGTCATACGGATAGCCAAAAAGGATGTTCTCCTTGATAGACTGATGGCGCAACCATGGATGTTGTGCTGCGTACGAAATGCAGTGCATGAAGCCATTCTCATCGACGCGCAGAGGATCCTTCGACAATACAATTCTCCCAGACAACAACGACATCTCTCCAAGGACAGCCATCTAAAGCGAAAGAAGCGTCACCAAAGAGATTAGGCACGGGAAGACGAGGAAGACCTACAAGCAATGCACTCTTGCCAGATGCCGTTGGGCCCGTCACCAGAGTCATTTTGCCAGGAGGAAATCTGACAGAAACATCCTTGAGCTCAAAGACGGGTCGGTCGCCAGCTTCGCGTACGGTCCTGTCAGAAGTGCCGTCATCGCTTTCGCCATTCACGGATATGATGTCGGAGCTGGACGGAGCAGCCTTCTTGGCAGTGCTTTTTCCTTCTTTGTTCGTTTTAATTTGGACTTCATTCCACCGTAGGGTCGCATCCTCCAAGCCTAACTCGCCATCTTCTGAGGTGTCAGGTGGAGGACCAGAACGATCTCTCTTCAGGACAGAAACCTGTTCCGTAACTTCCTCTTCTTCGAGATACACGGCAATACGGTCTACAGCAACACCGGCCTGATATAGCGTGAAAGTAAGCTTGCGACTGCAATACTCGAAACTCGTTGGAACCCCACCTGCAAGATTTGTACGACCCACTGAGGCAATACTCGCAAAGGAGCTCTATGAATATCTTGCGTAAGCACCAGATGTACACCGAGAGTTCATGCGCTTACCTAACCATTCCAAACAATGCGATAGACTGCGAAGTATCGACGATGAGAAAGTTAGCTACAGAATGAGGATGACCAGGCGCACCGTAAAAGCAGTGCTGATTGTCAATTCGTTGCCATTCAGAATGTAGACCGTGAAGGTCAAAACAGAAACGAATATCGGCGCCAGGGACAACATGAAGCCTAACATAATGTTGTTGAGGCGAGCTGCAGTGGGAAGGACAAATTTCAGCATCAATGGGGAATGATCAATCAAGTGGGGCGTTACCTTTGATAATCCATTTCAATTCCGCTTCTCTAGCCTCAAGTGTTCTGTCTATCCATCGTTCTTCCCAGGCGAAGTATTTTATGAATTTAATCTGTGAAGTGGTTAACGGAGAAGGACGAAAAGATATGGCGCAGGGACTTACTGCACCTATCAGCTCGTTCAGAACACCCATGCGCTTGTCGCTGGCAGTCATGACACCTTTGTGTATTTTGACAGCTCGGCGGACAAGGAGATTATTTAAAGGCCAGACGAGGATCAGGACAAGGAAACCAGCGAATGCATTGAACCCAAGTAGTCTGAAAGTATACTCGTCAGAAAGGACAAAGCCGCATGATGAAAGCGCTTACTGGTACAGGAATACACAAGCAATTGCAATTTCGACCGGAGCTGGTACCTGATGTTATTGACTGGAACTAAGTAAAGTGAAAGACCATCGAAATACCTGAATACATGTTATATATGCTGGCAGCGACCCTTGAAACCTGGGACCTGTCAGCATTTGCAGTCTCGATCGTAACCAAAATAATAATACCCGATTAGCATCAATAGACATTAAATTAACAATTTTCCCAATGTCAGCTCCAGCTTTAGGGTCATTGGCGTCTCCTTTATTTTTGCCCTTGCCGCCCTTCTTTCCTGTAATCGATAATAGAAATCAGAACCAAACTAGATGAGAAGTCAATTCTGTATGCCAATACCATTAGAGTCCTTTGTGCCATCTTTCAACTTCTCCTTGTCAACTGCTCCTGAGAAATCTTTGCGCTTGAGGGCCTTGTCATAGATAGCAGCCATGAGTTCCGAACGTATTCTGATTGAAGCCCGACGGCCGAAGTATAGATGCTGAGCGTCAGCTTGCGCCTAAGACTGCCACGTCAGCAAACACAATGCACTGACGAACGCATAATTCTGACCTTGAGAAGCGTGCTCAAGAACGCCAGAAACGCGTAGATGTACGCCTTTGCCTTGCTTTCGCGTGTAGGATTCTTATTGTCGATGGCGTCGAGGATACGTCTACGCAAATTGAAGACGCACGAAAACCCTGAAGCAGAGAAGTTGACTTACTTGAGGAAAAATGGGTTGGCATAGTTGAACGCCACGCTCATCATGGAGAAGATGAAGTCCAGACTGATGATAACATAAGTTGTAAGGTGATGAAAGTGCAAGAAAAGGTAAACTCACATCAGATCTCGGGAGTTAGCCGTCAAGATACGACGAAGGAGCGTCGAATGACTTTTGTTACTCATGTCAGAACACGATGTACGTCAACAAGAATACGAGGTTTACCGGATTGAATTGAACTTCACGAATAAAGGCCGCGAACGCATCGTCAGACTTAAATTCCACACATCCTTCTCGTGCAGAGTGGTGTCCCTTCCCTGAAGGCATCGTGTCAGCAACATCGTGAGCGGCAGAAGACCATCATGCACCTTCTTGATCAGCGGGTATATCCAAGAGAAACTGAGCCACTGCCAGATCGTAGCATAATCCTCCGGAGATATAGAGGTACCCTGAAAGAACATAAAGCTGAGTGTAAGGAACCAACATGCATTTCAAAATCACTCACAATCTCCTTCGGATCCATCTTAGAACCAGGAATGGCTCGAGGAATGTTGACGACGATAGACAGGAGGGAGACAACTCCAAATAGATTGCCGACCATCCCAATCAATGTCCAAAGGGAGGGCAGAGGCAACACGGCCACGGAGTGGTCATAAATGATCCCACCAAGTCCCAAAACGGCTGCAGCAAAGAGAAGAAGGTAGATAGTGAAAAGGTCGTAGGGTGCAGTGGATGGTGGGCGGGCGATACTCCTGATGACGGTATATAGCCATGTAATTGCAAGAAGGAACGAAAGAATTCCGCTCCCAACATTGCTATTGGATGTGCTAAGCTGGTATGCACCAAATCCGACCCAGGCAACCGTCTCGAGCAAGCCGATGACGACTAGTGCAGATGTTCTCCATAGAGGTGTAGTAGACACCGACTGCGACGCGACATCTTCAATGCTTTCATCGCTGGAGAAACTATGGTCGACGGAGCTCGCTTCGAGAGCTTCAGCTTCTTGTACAGTCAGAAATGACTGGAATGGCGTCCCAACGAGCTTGAGGAGAGACCGAACAGGCCATGGCTGGGGCAGAAGGCCAAGGCAGAACAGGAAAACGAGTCCTGCGGGCACAATCGCGCTCCACGACGCGCGAACACACGCGTTGTTCAGGTCGAAAAACCCAGCGTCCCCACAGAGCTTCATATCTGCGAGGGTGGGAAGGAAGAGTGAAGGGGCCCCCCAGAGGCATACGAGGCTCTATATGTAGGATGGGAGCTCGTCAATATAATGACAAACAGCCACCAGGTGATGTCCTCTCGCCGCTCACGGCAGCAGCGTCCACACGGCCTTGATCATTGTTGGTAACGAGCCCTGGCATTATCTCGCCTTTGGCGGCGTCGCAGACGTAGATAAGCACTCTATATGCGCAGATATTTTTAAACGATGAATTGATGTGCAACAAATGTCGAGAATACATACAATTGTCACCCAAAATAAACGTGCAATGGCGTCTTGGAGTTCGTGGCTCGCGTCTGAGGAGCGAAGACGTTTTTCCTGATGAGTCGAGCCCAGCAGACCAGTTGCAAATGCAGTGGGCTACTGAAATCTATCTGCCTGATATTTCGGGCTTATCTTGGGCTCTGTGCACTCCTACAGTACTCTAGGAAGTCGAATTCATGAGAGCATAGCCAAATCCAAAGGAAAAGTACAGACTTACCTCGGGTTTAAAGAACAGGTTAAAAATAGGGTCAGATTGCCTGTGCGGTGGATCTTGGTGTATGGTGCATGCTAACACGTCCCATATTACTGACTCGCGATAAATGACGGGTTGCTGCATTTGTTGGTGTCTGAAATCATCAGTCGAACAGAGGAGGCTGGATTGTATAAGAAGAAATACCCTGGTGGTTTGCTGCCTTGAATTTTAGAGGCATTTGCAATACTTGGCAACAAAAATAGCAAATATTTGGAGGGTGGTACGTAGATCCGCCTGGAAAATCGACTGAATGCTTTTGAAATCATTCCTCGTGGCCTCTCGCACCTTGGCTAAAGACCTGTTCTGGATGAAGCGTATACATCCCCACTTCTCACTTTCACGATGGATATTGAGTATATTCAGCTTCTAGCACGCATAACTTGACAATCATAGTCGTGAATAGCCTCCTTCCTTAGAAACGCAACATTTTTGAGTGCTTCATCTCGGTTTTGAGACCCTTGACGTACCGTAGGATGGGGTTCATGGATCCGCAATTCTCCTTTGTGGATTGCTTCGAAGTACACCCAGCACGGGGTATTTTTTCCTATAACTAAGGCATTGACACAGTAAAACTGATGGGCATAAGTATTGGTGAGGGCGTTGATGAGATTGACATTGTAACGGCTAGGGTACGGTTAGAAATTCGCGGTGAATTTCTAACATCTGTTAATAACATCCGGCCACCCAGGCCATAATTAACGCCTGTTATTAACAGTTATTAACTTCGAGTTATTAACATGTTAGAAATGATTATTAACTGCGTTAATAACTCCGGCCCGTGTTAGAAATTGTTAGAAAAACATTTCCGAAAATTTGGAAAGTGTATTGGTGGCAAGATGCACGTATAGCTGTCAGAGTTCAGAGCGGCAGGGTGCAGGGTGAGAGTAAAAATGCCCTGGCTCGGCTCTCGGGAGCGGAAGATATTGGTCCAAGTCGGAGTTTGATCATATCTCAGCATCAGACACCCACTGAGAGCATTCAATTGAACGCCTACGGTCTGATATTGAGTAAAGTAACATTTTGAAGCATTTATTTGGGTGGTTGGTCGAAGACAAACGTGCCAACAATATTATCAGTCTCGGTTCTTGAGTGGTAAGTGGTTGAATTTCTAACATTTTCTAACATGCCGAAAAG
>NHYE01005100.1:0-13496 GCA_002938385.1 Gymnopilus dilepis | reverse complement strand
CCCCCCCCCCCCAATTTCGGTGGGTTAACGACTTTCTTCCTTCTGTGCCTTTACCTTGCGTGCATCCCGGAGAACCCAACACGAGTTGTTGTCTCAGCCAATCACCCAGTTGCCTGCCCCGCGACAGTTTTTCTTTCTAATCCTGGACCTCACTCTATGACACTAGTTGCGCGTGCTCCGCTGTCAAGTCGTCGTGCTTCGTCGTAAGCAGTCCGCTAGTTCTCTCACATATCTACGCTCTGGTTTGACATTGAATGACTTTCGTGTAAATTAGATAACTATGCGCTTTCCAAATAGTACCACTACTGAAGGGCTACAACTAAGTCGCACACATGGTCTTACGAGGCAAAGCAGAAAAGGAAAGCAACAGAAAACGACATGGTGCGATGTTGCTAATCCATGGATTGGTATTGAGAGTACGTACTAAGGCAATGCAACGGATGCAAGAGAAAAAGAAATAAACAAGCCTAGACAGCCCAGTCGACGAGGAGATCTAGTCAGCACGCAAGTTGTAGGCAAGTGTTCGGGGCGAAACGTAGGCGCTATTGAAAGTTGGGTGGGGACAGGAAGGAGAGCGAGCACTGGACGACGACGTGTAGAAGTTTTCGCGCGTCAAATTGAAGTCCATGAGACCACCAGTTTGCAGGAAATAATCGTTACGCAAAACCCTGACACGAACACACGTCGAATCGGATCCAAGATTGACGGATACATCGCGAGTATGTGGTAGAGGATAATACTGGGAGTAGTCAAGACAGGTCACCTGTTCGTGTAGGTGGTGGACTCGAAGGCGGACTCAGGAAAGGTGGACTCAGGAAAGGTGGATCTATTCGTTATCGAAGTCGCAGATAAGAGGCTGAGAGGAAATGATGGTCGATATTGCCCTGACAATCGAATTGAGGCTTCTAGAGAGTCCCATCATCGTTGGTGTGACTCAAAGCCGGAGGCGTCGAAGCAGAGAAGCACCGGCAGAGCATCCGGGAGGGGCTGTAAATTGGATGGTAATCCTCATTGAGCCTAATACTGCCCAGTAAGCTGGGGCTTCGAAACGGACTGGAAGCCAGAAGCAACACATTCTTGCAGCCCTGGTTTGAAATAAAATCGAGGCTGAGGAACGAGGTGGAAAGGACGCCTCAGACTTTTGCCTCGTCGCGCAAAGTATTCCGTGACGCACAGTTGCTAGTCTCAATTCAGGATCCAATTTACCGACCCTTGCTTATCAAGTCAAGTACTGTTGCACACTGGTTGCCTATATAGAGTGCACTCGCGAAGTACTCCGGAAAGAGACCACTGGGTCCGGCCCAGTAACTTAGCTTTCAAGCCTAGCAATGCTTAGAAACAAGGACTCGATCCTTATGCCGCAATACAAACACACGTCAGGGTGTCACCAAAATCACAGAATTCACAATATTGTCGGATATCGTCGTCGACAAAGGGCATTGCAAGTCTGTTGCGGGCTTGGTAATGTGGTCCTGCCAAGGAATGCAATAAGTTGCTCCTGGAAAGAGAATATATTAGAAAACATCAAATAGAGCTGCGAAGCTTACCTCAACTGTCGCTCTACGACTTAGCTGACAGAATTCCCAAGAGCCTGGATTCCGATGAGTCTGATGAACTTTGGTCGGCAGGCACGGTTGCATTCCGTCTTTACCTATCGCATTCAGTTGTCCGTCACGACCATTGTCCCCTTAATGCAGCTCGACACGACCTAGTTAGTCAGTCCAAGCCGACCAGAAATTCCGATTGTAATTTCCTGGATTACGCGATGAATGAAACTGTATGAGTGTCACTTCTATGAATATTTTTGCAGAAGTCTGATGCATGTTTGAAGTGTGCTTAACCTTTATGACATGCGCACTTAATGAAGTACGGCCCATAAGGGCCCAACCTTCTGCAGGCTGAGCAGACCAAATTCTAAGGAAACGGAAGAGAGTCGAGCGACCTTCTGAATGCTGCCCTCCGCCTGGTTATTCCTAGGTCACGGTCATCTGTGATCTCCATCTTCGCCACCTTGCAACCTTCCAGGGCCCGTGCCAACCCTACTCCGAGCATGGTTTCGTTGTCGCATTTTTTGAATCGGCTCTGTAGAAGGACCAAGGTGCACTGAATGATCTTAGAAGTGGCATGACCCGCAGCTGGTGATTTGAAACGAGAATATCAATCGTAGACCTCTACCGGGATCTGTTCTTCGACCTAATCGACCCTCGCTACCTTTTGCCGACTGATTCCGGAGGTTGTAGAACCAGGGATATCCGGATTCGAGACAGATGCCGAACGCCACGAAAAGGAAAGCCAATTGGGCTGGGATGCCACTCCTTCAGACACGCCTTGCCCACACCTTGCAAACTACTGGGTGTATTTAGATTCCAAAGGATGGGGATATTCAAGCTTAACAGTCCTTGATAATGATGTCTTCGAGTAGCTTGACCGCTGAGGTGACCTACAAGTGAATTCAGAGACGACTGAACTGCGCGAATTTCCTCAAACTGACATGGCACCTGCATTGTCTTGACATTGTAGGATTGTAAATGGAGTATGCCCTCAACCAGCAGTCGCTCTGCCACTCCACGAGCTCGTATGAGATGTGCTTCCTCAAATGGTTGAATCAGAGTCAAATAAATGAGTAAGACGCAAGATTTGAACACATACAGAACATCCTCCGCAGTATATGTCAGGCTTTTGAAGACGTATCGGGAGTTGGTCTCGAAATGAAGACACTGCATTGCCTTACAATTCTCCAACAGCAACACCAGACTTAAGTTGTCCCAGTTCCCGTATTTGAGCTCCACTTGTTCCGCAGAGCCGTGTTCCTTCATTAAGATAAGCATTTCAGTTCACTTTGACATGAAAGAAAATCTTGAAATTCGAGTAGCAAGTACATAGCACGACATCTCTCTCACTTACTCATGGCCATCAAGTTGTTTCCAGACTAATAAAGATCTGTCAAGATGATACCGGAGCCACGTTAGTGCTTTCAGCCGAGGTATTTGGTGCACTTCAGTCACCTTTAAATTGATTGTCAAGCCCCGGACTTGCACACGCCAGTCGTGGATCATGGGACTGAGTGTCTTTGCGCCGCAAGCTCCTCAATGGCTGCTGTATAAGATGTTGGAGTCCTGAATTGACACGCTGGTGTGTTATGCAGAGGGAGTTTGTGTTAGTGTGACATTGTGTCGAATATCTTCGAGTGCTGAAGGTGGCGGGTTTGTTCTGAGTGCAAAGAGGAAGCATTGTTGTGTCTCTAGAGGAAAGTCGTGTGGACCTTGACAGAGGAACGGTAGCGGTCGCTCAGCAGAGAGAGCCCGAGGCTCAAGTCTCGAAGAAATGCAAAAGGGGGCAAGGGTAGGCTATATCATTGCCAAAGATAGAGATCGAAATACATGAGAGTATATTTGCAACCAGCGGAAACCACGATTTAGCTTGTTTCTTAGCACAGAATAGACGGAGGGTCGGGCCTACCATGTTCAGAATGCTATCTATTCTAGTCGAAAAGAATGTGCATCCGCATTCTTTTTGCTGCTTTTCTCCTTCAGGACGAGTAGCTGTACGACCTTCCAGAGGTCGAGTGAGTGATGATAATCCAGTCAAGTGCCATCCGAACCTTGCGGTAGTGATGTACTCTGAACAACTCTATGCCCTTTCCAGTTTTTCAGACTGAGTCTTGGTGGAAGATTGTAGCGCCATGATTCTTGAGGTTCTAGCTGTTTGAATTCTTGAGGCGGCGGAGGGGAAGGGTCAGGAGCACTCAACGGATGGCGAGGTAGCGCTCTCTCTTCCAGCCGCTCGTTTATACCATTGAGAGGGTCCAGCAGCGTGTGCATGTCGGCCATTTGTCCCACCGATCCAAGATCAGGCTGATCGCGACGGTACATCCAGGTCGCGTCCTTTTGTCGTAGTACGTCCTTCCCAACTGCTCCATAGATGTAATCTCTGGAACCAGCAAACCAGAATGATCAGGGTCCGCCATATAGGAATAAGGGACCATAGATCGGTCAAGAAGGTGATCCTGTTGCATGGGGCTCGGTCGTAATGCCAGGAATAGTCGTTGTCGGGTTGTTTGTGCGAATTTCCTTTCTTCAAGAAATCAGTTTGCCCATCCTCTTCGGGTCCTTGGAACCAAGTGGACCACTGCTTTCCCGTCCGCGCAGCCGTGATCGGATGGGACTGTGTGTTCGAGTAGAAGCCAACCTGGATGATTTGTCAAAAGGGCTCCCCTTGCGTCAAAATACGGAAGATCGAGACTAACGGGAAGCTATAGCGGAGTCTGGGATGGTAAGCCTGTAGTCGCTCGACGTCCGGCACTGGGTCTGCCTTGTGTATGACATAACAGGGTGCTTGGTGTCGAACCCATGGTTTAGTTTCGTCCTCGATTGACGCATTAGCTAATGGACACGGCGGTTCATAACTACCTCACGACACGTATTGCGCACCCTTCTCCTTCAAACCCTCGTCCGCCTGAGGGTGCAGCTAGAAGAGGAAGACGGGGATGTTGATTCTGGGGAGATGTCCACGTTTTGCGAAAGGGAAAAAATCAAATTGATCAGCACCTAGTTCGCGTCGTCCAGAAAGAGGGAGGGGGGAGACATGCCAATTGGATACGCAGGCGTGTGCTGCGAGCTGGCAAGTGATGAGGCTTTTGATAACATCGAACCGACTCCTTTGTAGACCGAGACGCGATAGTGCTGGGGGGAGGAAGGACTGGTCATGTCGGTACAATGTGATGAAGCCATAGTACTAGAGGACGAGGAAGAGGACGACGAGGCCCTAGCGCGGCAGATGGGACCGGGCGGCGACATGTATGAGTCTGAGCAGGGACAGCGGCGTTGAGAAGAGCTGGTCAAGCTCCAGATGCACAGACAAGGTGCGCAAGAATTCAACAAAGGATGGGAAATCTAAATCTTCGGCGGACTCTGCGGTTTCAATACCTTAACTGGCTTTACCGAGCTTCAGCACAGCAGCCCACTGACCACGCACCCATATACCTAATTTGACGTTGGGCATCCACAGTCCCTTCCAATGTAAGATGAATGTTGAATAAACACATCTCGGCGAATGATGGAGGAATCCGTCTTTTTGTCCAAATCTTCTTCAAATTGTACTTGGCAAGTCCAATTTATGTTTTCCTCGGCCTCCAAATCGACAGACCTTTTCATAAGTTGCTTCGCGAAATTGGGGTCCAAGGTTCCGTTGTTGAGAGCGCCAAAGCTCCTCCATACAGGACGAAATGGGCAGAATTCAGGCTGAGAGCCACCACTCGAACTGCTGCGGATGATACCTAACCAAAGCCGAGACGCGTCGTAATCCCGGGGGGGGGAGACGTAGAAGCCCAAACAACCTGGAGGGCCGTCACTTGTCCTTAGTTGTGTTAGCAATTCTTCCAGGTCGATTGAGAAGTCCGCCAGCCCGGGTACAATTCTGATTGGGCGACCGTAACTCGCTTAGCTTCTACACTGCACGTCTTGACGTGATGACAAACCTGGGGGGTAGAAATAATGCAGAGCGGCGGGTAAGGCAGTGTAGCCAGAGAAACTGCACGGTCTCTTGGTCATGAAGTGTATTGTATCGGCAGAGGGAGTGTCGGCCATGGTGAGTCGAGTACGTTAACAGAGCAAAGCAGGAGCTACCGTGATATGGTGCACTGACTTACTCGCGAAAGCTTCTAGTCGTTGTTTGCTCCTTTGTACAATTCGCCTGACGGTGATATATGAACGCGAAGGAAGGCTCGTAGTCCAAGCCAATACTATCGCTGCCGAAGTGAGGCAAAGAAAATATGATATCAATACTTCCACTCAGTTTGTGGCTACCATACAACGATGGTAGACAGCTAGACTAACCAGCCAGTCACGCTCGCAAATTCTAGTCATCATAGGAGCACGTCATCGAAAGGGAGCGAGCGAGGTTGTTGTGTTCAAAGTTCTATAGCAAAACCTGTCGTGCACTGGCAGGGACTTGGGCCATGTCCCAGCAGGTTGCTGATGTAATCTGATGGTTGCACAGCCACGACCCGTGCCTCTCCCCTTGGGCGGCGCCATCGTGTCACCTCCGCTCGATCGCCCGCTAAGTCACGTACACAATGGCTGGGCGCTGGGCCTTGTCACAAAGGGCCCAGGCTACTCTCCTCGGAGTCCTCGCCGTTGCAACCCCGACCCGGCCTTCCTGATCCAGCCGCTGATTGGTTGGCATCTCCGCGCCGCTCTCACTCTCTCGCTACCTCCAACATTGTCGACAAGCCAGTACTAGTGCCTGTAACTGATGGTCTATACTTAGATTCAAAAATATCTGAACCCGCAAGACATTAGACTGAATGTTTGATAGATGAGGTAACAAGTGACCCTGAATCTCAGAGTGATGTGGAACAACGTAGAGCGCATAGTCTGATTTGAGATCGGGAAAGTTCTTGAGGAGATCACGCTGAGATACTTCGAAGCCATTCCCAACAATCGCTCGCCATTTACTGCCATACTCCGAAGCTACCACGTGAAGTTCCCAACACTTGGCATAGCAGGCTCATATATGAAATAGTCCTGATTCCCGATAAGCGCCATGGGTGTTGTCTGTCCATTTGGTACCTCATGTAGCCATCTGGAACCTTGTCGAGCCTCTGATAGCTCAAGACCACTGTCTTCGGGGTAAACTGACAGGTGGGGTCGTACTTTGGGATTGGCAAACTCTTGAAAAGATCTGAGTTGAGAAAAGTGAGTTACGGCAATAGATCACATACCTGCGCAACGCTACTTTGTCAATAGTCTGTCCCAGCAGAATGACCTAATTTCCCTTCGTACATGATGGTGTCAATACCACACATCTTCTGAACTGCTGCGTTCACGGTTTGCATGCTCTTGACAGATGGGACATCATCAACATCAAAGGCTTTTAGAAGCCACAAAAAAGGTCGGGCTGGCGCTGAGAGAAGACAGAGCGCGGAAGATGAATTAAGATATCCATGGCGCAGGTCTCGGGTGAAAATCAGAAGGAAGCAAATAGAGAGGAAAGGCAGAGACCTACAAGTTTATCGGGCTAAGGGAACCAACGCCCAGCGTCGTTTTCCACATTGTAGCTCGCTCGTGCACGCTTTCGAGGGACAGAAGCACCTTCGCCATCATCCACTAAGGAAAGAGGTCAATACTCATCACACAAGACTTTGAAATATTCTCAACTCACCAATAAAGATGGCCTCTGGGACCTCCTCTTCCTCGATGGACCGTTCCACTTCTTCAGGATCTGGTGCCAACGAATCTACCTCGTATCGAGCATATAGAGACCAATAGAGACTGGGCTATGTGTTGCACAGCCTGCTCTTGATGCGACAATCCTGCAGCTGTGTCCTCGAAGCTCTCATAAAGTCCCCAATCAAAGCTTGGTGGGCTAGGTGAATGGCGAGCTTCTGCAGGTCCATTGCCTTGCGTGGCTGGTGGTGGTCCATGAGGGTACGCAAACGAGCGGATAGGGTTCTTCAATCCATTATCCACGAGGCCTGTCAGCAAGTTGTCCTCTGGCAGTTGTGGGACGGATTCGGCATACGAAGATTTTGAGACCAGCAGCGCTCCGCGTCTGGACCGCGTCACTCCGCGTCATTTTCTCTTTGCCCATTCGGCATCAGTCGAATGGTCGTACTCCTTGTGAACAAGAAGGGCTTGGTGAGAAGGCGTAGTCTCGTGTCGGGCACAATTCTTGAGGAGGGTGAGCTTCTGGTCACAGCAGACCAGACACGTAGCACATTGTCGGCCTCGTTGGTCATAAGTTACGGAGCAGCCCAGACCGATAGAAGAAGGTCATACTAAGCAAAGTCAACGAGGAACAAGGACAGGCAGAAGTGTGGGGAACGTCACGGCCCAACACGTCGAGTCCAAAATTAGATCTAATCCCGTAGCCAGCCTGATGATATAAGCGTCTTTTTGAGTAATTGATGGGACGCTTATATATAGTCTGATTTCACGCGCGGTGCTCAGACCGTACTAAACGATTTCAAGGCCTCTTGTTCCAAAAAAGGCGATTTTTTGAGTGACATCACCGAGAGGCTCTCTGTCCATGACCTTCAACAACAAAGGTCGCTTCGAATCCGTTTGTCTGACACTCCCGTCCCTTCCACTCCGCGCGCTTCCAATGCACCATGGCCCTCTGCCGCCACGCCCCTGCCTTCCTCCGGCTTCATCATCCAGACCCCCTTGCAGTTGCTAGGATCATCAAGCCCGTTGATCCTCAGCACGTCCAATGCTCGCCGGCCGCCAACTTCACCCTCTTCATCTCGACCATCCAAGCGAAGGAAAGAGAACATACCGCCACCGCCATCTAGACCCCCGATTCCGGCTCTTCAACTACCGAAGCACGGCACGTCTTCGTCGAGGAAACCGTATACGCCGCGCCGATCGCCTGCAGACAAGTTGGCTGTCGTATTTGTGGCCCTGCAAGATGTCAACTGGAATCTCGGGGAATTTCTTTATTATGTCTTCTTGTCCAAGGACGAAGATGGGAAGGACGTCAGCCGGAGCACTCAGCACTCCATGTACGCAAGTCATTTCTTGAGGGGGACCACAGAACTCACTGTGTCGACAATCCTGAAGCTTTGGTTCAAGAGCCCGGATGGTCGTAGTACGTCCTCGGACTTGTCTGAGATGTACTCTACTAGTGTCAAATATACTAAGATCAAACCTGCTCGTGCTGCATTGACCTCGTTTGCTGCTCAAATCGTGGAGAAGGAACTAGTCAGAGAAGCAAAAAGTGCTGTCAAGCCGTCAAGTGGGCTCCATGCAACTTTGAAGAGGAGGGGTTCCCAGAGGGTAGAATGGACTGACATTAGCACAGACACTGTTTCTCGGGTGCAGGGTGTCATCAAGCATCACCAGCCACTTCTCTGGCATTACACAAACAAGATTGCTGAGGGTGAAGTCCGAAAGAGTGGGGCTGTACAGGCAGTCCGAGTACGGAGACCAACTGAAACGGCGAGTAATTCTTTCGATTATATATTTTGTATGCTAATAAACTCTTATTAGGTTTGCACGCATGTCATTTCTACGCTCGACTTCTCCCGCAACAACGCGCCTGCCGATCTTATGTCCTACGGCAGCCGAGTTGGCGATATGGTTGCGTATACGACCGTCCATCGCTCCCTCAACGACCTGGCAACCTTTGAAGCCATGATTACACGAGAGCATGCTCGCGACCCAACAAAATTTGGTTTCCTTCAATTTGACAACGTCCAGAACTACATGCGGCAACGCGATCATCGAATGGGTCGGGTCAACAAGATGAACATTGGCATTGCTGCAACATACTGTGAATTAGAAGATATCGATCCGACTTGGGCAGATCTGGACGACAGGCGGCGCCGAGTAGCAGAGAACAAACGCGCGGAATTAACAGTGGACGCCTTACTGAAAATGATTGACCAAAGTCACCTCGACCTTGTTTTCTCCCTTCACTGGCTCCGTGTGCTCGTCAACTCAATCCCTGAACTGTCGAGATGGAAGGAGCACGTTGCGATGCTTTTCCAGAGAAAGCTAAGAAACTGCAGCTGCCCATCAAAGCAACAAAATTACATCCGCTGGCGTCAAGTGGGAAGAATGAAACTGTCACGACGGAGTTGAAGGAGGGCCTCTGTGATTTTCTTGAGCAGCTCGGTCAAGTTAGCGGCGATTATCTTCCACGCATTTTTGTTGCAAGCGGTGATGGGCTGACATTCCAAAAGATGCTCGAAATTCAGCGTTATCTTCAGTTCCATTCGGATCCATTTCAGAGCCTCGAAATATTGGAGCCTGTTCTGTCTGTTTGGCATGCAGAATGGACCGACGTCAGCCGTGTTTTTGACGCCCATTGGGATACCTCACTGAGCCAAGACCCGTCTTCTCTTGGTCACAGTGCAACTCTTGTTGGTCGCCCTGCTCCTTCAAGTTTGAAGAAGGTAGACTATTATCCTTCTGTTGATCTCATGTACCTCGTTCTTGAATGTAGAATGTTGGATTGCTGGCGGTGAGTGCATTGTTGCTCTGATATAAACTCATGCTGACTCACAATAGAAACCACTTCAAGTGCTCTGATATTTTTGAGCACTTCAAGGCACTAGACTCAACAAAGACTGTCCCGGAGATTGAAGAGCTGATTCCTATTGCACGAAAGCTACATCGGGCATTTACAAGTACACGTGCAATTTATCACAAAGTTAATTTTGAGCTTCTTCAAGCTTGACCCTGATGTTTGACTGACTTCGGTTTCGTCAGGATTATCTCTTTCCAAGTCACTCACATGTGTCAACTCCGAAGACTGCTCGTCGTGGGTGAGTTCCGAAGTCGGTTTTGACCTTTTTGCCTTCATATTGTCACGCTGTTTGTCAAATTCAGATCGCAACTGGATGCATCGTTCGAGAAGCGCCGGCATGTGAGGTTTGAGCGGAGAATCTGGGCTGACGAGGAGAGCGATGTCGTCAATGGTATGTATAGAATAAATTTTGTCAATGAGCGCTTGTATGATGTCGTCTGGCAGAAATGGTTGCGGTGGCAAAAAGCCGTAGGCTTCTTCATCGGCTTGCATGAAGACCTCCTGCCGGAATTCTTGAAGGGCTTGTGTTCCAAAGGTACGCATATCTTTAGTAATTGCCTCTCCCCGACGAGTTCTTGTCTTTTGAGTGGAAGTGGAATTGTCGCCTTCAAACATGACAAACTGGAAGTCGGTTGGTAAGGTCTCCGGCTGACATTTGGGACCATTACAAGCGCATTTCTCAGGCCGTTTGGCAGGTGGGTTATTTCTGCACGGATGACACGTACACTCCTCATCTTCGACAGGATTATTATAGAGCAAGTCCAGTTCTCGGGGTCGGCATTCAGCTAATAAAAGCCGCGCCATGCTGATGTCCATTGTTTCGGTAGCAGAATTCGGAGCATTGGCAGAACGCGAAGGAAGAGGATCAATACAATTGCTTGAGGTATGATTGTCAATGACCCGTTGCGCTGTTTGAAGGGCTGATCGACTGTAGTACAAAAATGCTCGCGGATTTTGCACTAGACGACGATTTCGACCAATTCTTCCAATCTTTTGAACGAATTCGTCGACATCAGCTGGCTCGCCAAAGACGACGGCATTCCGAGTATGCTGGCTGTCCCAACCGACACTAAGGACGTCCGTTGCAATGGTGATTGAGACGTGAGTGTTGTTATTTAGAAATTCCATTGTTTCTTTGTTGAAAGAGTTCCAGTTCAGTTGTCCAATTGCGAAAGGCCTTTCCCTTTCGCATGTAACCACAGGTACACGGCCACGCGAAAGCCTAGTGAGATCGTCTTGCAGAAGATCACTGTTTGGTCCTTTTCTTCCAAGACCCAGTCAAGCTCTGGGAAGGCTGTACCACCAATTCCTGATTTCATTTCCCGGAATATAATCTGTATGTCGTGTCGCATATTTGACCTTCTGATCAAATGGAATTGACCAGCCTTCAACCCGAGATTCTTATAGATTGCATTCAGGGTTGGACCGACCCGAAGAGTTGCAGTAATTCCAAGAAGTGTAATCGGCTTGCCATCCCGTGTTGGCAGCCGAGCTCGTAGCAGTCCAATCTGCTTGAATGCTTCGCGAAAGGAGTTTCCCCACCAGTGCAAGAGATGGATTTCATCAATTCCAAGGAAGCAGAGACGTTCGAAGAAGACTTTTTCGTCGAGTAAGTGTCCAAATTGACGGCTCGATAACTCCTCGGGGGAAAGGATCAATACGTCGGGGAAGCTCCGTGCGATTTTCCAGTGGTCGCGTTTGTCTTCTCGAGCTTGAGCTGCAGTGTCGGCATTTATGACTAGAGGCCGCAGTCCGAACTTGTCCATTTTCTGCGCCTAGGATTGTAAGTCAGATGGGACAAACTATTTGTTATAATAGGCTGTACCATGTCCTCTTCCAATGCCTTCGTTGGAGAGATGGAAAGCATGCAAGGGTTCTTGGGAAATTTTGCTGCTCCGGGTGCAAGACTGGGATCTTGAGAAAGAGCATTGACAACAAGCATTAGGAAGCTGAATAGACCTGTCTTGCCAGCCCCAGTGGCCATAGTGGCTATCAGATCTGTCCCATCAAGTACCTTGCATATCCCTTCAGTCTGATAGTCGTGCGGTATGATCGGCGGGTCGTGTTCAGAAAGAATTTTTTGATTAGACGGTGTCCAGCAGGTGTAGAATAAGATGTGATTGGAGAATTAGGCGGGTTTACAGTAGGAGACATGAATGTAGACTAAAAAGAAAATAATCGATATCGCTCTACTCTCATATCAGACGAACAGGGGGCTCGATCGTTAAAAATTTCAGCCCTCTTGCTTGACGACGCGTCGTCTTAAATTGGCGCGTCGGCTTTGTTTGATTGTGATTGTAGCCGCACGTGAGGCTAAAAAGTCCGAATGGCATTGGTTGCTAGTGCGGTTTGATGCCCGCAGGTGAAAACAGACTATCTAATCCCTAAGTCTCTAGCTCCCAGACTAAAAGCGCCAAGAAATGTGCAGATAGTAAAACTACCTCCATCGCCAAGAAGATATGTCTTGTGGGTCTTGCCGACCCTGAATGACAAGCTATGTTGTTGGCTACTTTACTTATTTAAGAGCACTCTGAAAGTGCGTTGGAATTTCACTTTTGTTCGTCGTTTCTCCTGGAAGATGGACCGCTCGCATCCCACAGCTTTCAAAAAGAGCTGTGCGTGGAAGAATGCCCGGAGTTACATGGCTCTGACCTATAGTGTGTCGCGAAGAGTTCCTTGCTTTGATATAAGTTCGCTAACGTCAGCCATCTAGGCACGGTAAATCCACAACGCACTGCTGTGGACTGGGTCAACCTGCAACCCAACTCCCAGACTGGACAGTTTTGTCTTGTCAATTGGCCGTTGATCCTGCACCCAGGTCAAGACGGTTTCGCTGTCACGAAGATCTCCCGCGGAACCAACTTGAAGGCAAGCCATGGGCAACATGCTCACCGCGGATGACTTTCCTCCTAAGATGGTGGTCGGCACAGCAACTCTCCAAGATTTTTCCCTTGATTGAGTGATTCCTCACTATCTAGGATTTTGTTGCTGCCTGTGGCTTACATTTAGGGGCAGATGAAATGCAACTGCAGAGGGGCAGTGAAGAATATCATGAAATCCCAATTGCCACGTCTCCCAAAGGAGACTCCTCACAGCTCCGAGTCGCCAAAGCTGAGGAATTGTCTTCAATCTAGGGCTCAGCAATACTTTCATCCAAAGCTCTAGAAAGTACTGGCTAATCCAGTCATATCATTATTGTTTTCCTAATCACTCCTCTAGCAGATTTAACATACCATATCCGCACATTTTCATCCGCCCTTCCCTGTGATTTAATTGCTTTCAATTCCCCTTTCTTTCTATTGCTATCTTGCCCATAGCTTACTTACCATACTTCATTCAACGAAGGGCTAATTCTTTAAAGTGCTTTGTCTGGATCTATGCTTTGCCGTAGCAATAACTAAGGCATCTGCATGCTTCACACACCTGCTTCCTGAGTATACGTAGATTCTCATCTCAAGTAAGTA
>NHYE01005099.1:0-13484 GCA_002938385.1 Gymnopilus dilepis | reverse complement strand
GAGGCGCTAGTGGCGCTTGGGGAAGTGGATCCGCTGGTGCTGCTAATCCTTAGGAGGAGCTGGGTAGGGAGCCTACTCTGCCGGCGGTACAGGAGGGGGATATGGGGGTGGTGGTGGACTGGGGTCAGAGGTTTTGGAGGCGGAGGATCATGAGGTGGCGGCCCCGGGGGTGGTGGACCGGGAGGCGGAGGATTTGGAGGAGGAGGGCCAGGAGGTGGCGGACGGTTATTACGTGAGACCCGGAGAAGAATGGCAGATCAATCACAAGAAAACTTTTTCTACCTTACCCTCTTGGGATGATCGATTATAGAATACCTCTCGCAAGTGGGCAATCTTCCTCGATTAGGAGATAGGATGAAAGAGAGTATGGCTGCCGTAGCCACGCAGAAATGGAGGGGAGAGGGTCGAAGCTGGTGAGATACTTTACCTACCGTGGACCAAGTGCAACTCTCGCGAAACTGGGACAACATGCTTATTGCCATTCGACAACAATTTCTGAACGTCAAGTGGATGCGCGACCGCATGCACGAATCCGAGGATATGAAGTTTCGGCAGATGGGACAAGTCGGAATCTCCGCTTACTTTCCTACAAAGGCACACTCAGTACAATCACTTCCTCTTTCCTAACGACCCTGACGGCGCCATGGCCGTAGACCGTGTCCTCTGTACTCGACCATCTGAGTGGAAAAGCACCCTTAACGAGACCGCTTGCCTTAAACTCTTAACTCTTCAAAACACTGGCTTTAACATGCGAGATCACTTCGACATACCCCATCTCTGAAACCTTGCGTCAGTCCTCTGCCAACAAGAAATACCCAAACTCTTACTTTAAAATGAGACAAGCTCACAACGCGGATCTGGAGGAGAACGAATCAGAGGGTTATGAATGGGAGGAGGCTTCGAAGGATGCTTACGCCTCGTCTTCCAAGTTCTCAACGAAAGCCAAGGGTAAAACTCGACAGGATGATTTTCCCTAACGGCCGAAGAATCAATGAATACAGCTTCAGCTGTAACGACTCAGTGGTTAATTCCAAGAAACCCAACTCTGAGGGATAAATATCCAAGATGGTCATACATAGTGGCCCTTCAACGTCGCAGCGTCTGGATTTTTAACCCGTGGAGACGCTGGACATTGTCAGCATCATATGCAGACCAGCTACCGTTTCAAGTTGTTTCAAAGCCCTGCCAAGTCATATTATTACTATTGGGGTGTGAACTCTTATATCCTCGTGTCTGCTCCCATTTACTAGGTCTTTGAGACGGCTATCAAGTAAGTAGAGCGGCCAGCAAGAAAATATCATGACCATGGGTTAGCGGATATCCCCCATCGTCCCTTCGCCACAGTATCCTTGGACTTGATTACCGGCTTGCCTCCTTCTGGTGAAGAGGCCTACACAGCAGTGCTACTGCTACCATCGGACAGATGCTGCGGGATTAGGTAGCAAAGAACCGCTCTTCTTGGTCGAATTGGCTCAGCGTTCTTGCTCACACGTACAATTCTTCTACGCATTCTTCCACTTCTCATCCCCCAATTTCCTTTTGTTCATATACCACCCAAGAATTTCTACAGCTCCGTTTACACAGGAAGTAGACTCGGTCGCCCGCCCCTTCCTTCCTAGCATGAAAGCCGAAGTGTTAACCCTCAATCTTGACATGTTACGAAAGGCTGACAGAAGATATCGACGTAGGGGATCAAGTGCTCATCAACCCACATACCCTGGAATTAGTAGACGTAACTGGCACCGCAAAGAAGCTTGTACAAAAGACTATAGGCCCTTTTGAAGTTGTGGAGAAAATTAACCCTATGGTATATCGCCTGCGTCTGCCAGACATGTACCCGATGCATCCAGTTGTCAATATCACCCATCTTCGCAAATAAAAACCTTCACCTCAGGAGTTTGGCGAAAGAACCATACTCCTGCCTACTCGGGATTTTCTGGCTACTCCTGAACACGAGGCGGAAGCCATACTTGGTCACCGATGCTTGTTCCTGGTCAGATGGGCAAGCTATGAGCCCGCCGACGACTCCCGGGTATCCGAATACGACATACGCAACGCTCCCGAGCTCAAAAGAGGATATCTCAACTCGCTAGTCAAATCTAAGGAGTAATTTAAACGTCTTCATGTTTTGTCTCCGGTAGCGTACCGTAGTGTTATAGACAGAAATATTACGTAATCTAGATATTCCACAGTTGATCTTGGGAACAGACTCTACATACCTTATTTCTCTCTTCCTTACCTCTCACCGCTTTCCGTCGAAGACGACGCCCTTCTCAGGCTCTTAGAGGACCGTCGGAAGCTGCGCTACGTGTTGCGCTCTGTCAGATCCCTATAGCTTGCGAGATTGGGGTTATCAGAGCTGCGCGAGACTTCCGTTGCGCCTGATCCCTGAATTCGTCCATCTTACTGTTGACAGAAGCTGCGTTGCGTGTTGCGCTCTGTCGTATCTATTGAACTCTCGTACTCGCCGCTGTCAGAGCTGCGCGAACCTTTCGTTGCGCCTGACTTCCAAATCCGTTTCTCTTCCGCCTCGATTTTCTTGGTTCCAACATGTCCAGACGGCTGCTACCCTCTTCCCGACGCGAGTTCCTGGAACCCAAGTGAGCCAGCGCGGCCGGCTACCAATGCCTCCCGACCGTGTTTGAGGCTATGACTTACTACTTGCCGGCATTCGAAGTACGGTCTGGGAGAATCGTGAATATCGACGCCCAGTTCTGGGAGATTTGGTCTCCCAACTCGATTACCGATCCTTTTCACCCTGGACTACGTGACCCCTCAATCGACGTGGAAGAAGATTTGCCTGCGAACAGAAGGCGGTGCGATGGACAGTTAGGTCGTTTTGATCCCACTGTGTCCCCCCAGTACTACGACCCGAAGCGCCCTTGGCTAGGATTTATCCGAAAATCCATGGACGAATCGCGACCGGAAGATGCCTCCCTGCTCAAGGAATGGCTGCCGTATCGCACCCCCAATCTGGGTGCCATTCGGCCAACCTACGTCAGACTTCTACAAGAGCGAGTGAACGCCCTCCAAGAAAGATCCGACAAGTGGGAGAGGCTGGCAAGGACACACCCTTTAGTCTGGGAGACCCGACCTGCCTGCCCCAAAGATTCTGACTTCGAGGAACTACGTCTTCCATCAACCTTCGACAAAGCCGTAGACTTGCTTACCAAGGCGCAATGAGCCGTCAAATACGTCTGCGCCTGGTTCAAGTACGCGAACTCCGCCCTTGCTGAAGATAAGAACAGAGCGAAGGCGTTCGACTCAGTAGAACTGGTGGATGAAACCCTCATGGGTACCTGGCTCAATGGTTGCGACGAGAAGGATGGTATCTTCTTACTACGATACCGCATGCCTTGCTTCGTCATACACGTCGTCGACGGACTCCTCGAAGGGGATCGAGTGTTCGCCTACCACCCGCACTATTATTCCTTTACAACTGAAACCTACGCCGCTGGTCTTGTTGCCAATGTCAACCCCTTCGACTTAGCTGTAAATCTCGATGGAGGGGACAAATTGATCGTTCCAGAAGTAGTGGACGATTTTGCTATCTTCCCAGCTAAGGAAGTCACTACGCCTATGTTTGCGGACAGAATCCGCTCATCACCAGTGGTACAAGGATGTGATGGAGGGAAATATAAAGACCCTAGGACGAAACCGCCTACGACGAACCCGGCCAATCCCATGGGCCTGCCTCGTCAATATCCCGAAGATAAGGGAGGAATAGTCCCTCCTCCAGTGGAGGATCTCCTTCCTAAAGGATCCTGGTCGTCCTGGATGACCACTTACGAAAACCTGCTGAAAGACAGAGAGAGCGCTGGTGCTCGACCATCTCAGCCAAAAGGCGACGTAACCAACAGGGTTACTGATGGTCACTCCAGCGCTATATAAGGCGCTGTAAGCCACCGGCCTTACAGCTGCTCTGTCTCGACGCGCGAGTCCAAAGCTCATCTAGAGCGTGATTTGCGAAACCGAAGTCTTCGAAATGCCTCGACAGCTGGATCGACCGCCGCAACTAGAGCCCCGCCACCCCTCGTCACCTTATCAAGGTCAATCCATCTGACAGTAGCTCTTGCTCTCCAGGCGCCTGTCGCATGTCTTGCTTCGAAGCCTCAGCTCTCTCGTTTCATGCGCCAACAGCGCTGTCCGCAGTTCAGGTTAATGAAGAGCCTCGCACCTTCTATGCACCGAGCACGCCGGCTAGTTAGGTCAGCGCTGGGTTTCCACTGCCTGTGATTGACTATCCAGAGGTCGATGAGGCTTTTGTCGACGTGGCCCCGATTGCAACTGGTCAACCGGAGCCCACCACATCTGTTGACAATATTATTCAAGTTGAGCCGCGGTCTCAATCTCATTCTTAGAGCCTTGCCGTCTGACGAGGTTTTCGAGCCTCTTTCCGAAGATGATTCGGATTTGGACGATGAGGACGGCAAGTTTATGGACGACGCAGAGGAGCCTGCTGAGACCCAAGTAGTCCTCGCAGATACTCAGGTAATCATTTGCCATGGACAAATCTGGATCTGACGATATTTCTTTTGTAGATCATCGTCTGTAGTGCTTTGCCTGTACCTCTAACTACACAGGCCGCTGCCACCAATGGCATTGAATCAGACCCTTTTCGCTATTACACCCTCTATATCTGTCTCCAGTGTCCCAGCTGATCCGACTGACTTCCATCCGGGCGGCACATTTGTTTATATCGGCTATCTTCTTGTTTTCTGGCTTCACGCGCAATGCCGCCTACCGTTTCAGCCTGCAATGCTGTCTTGGCATGTGTAGGGTTCATTCTCCGTGCCGCAGGAGTCGTTGTCGAGCCTCAATGTATCAAGCCTTACCTTCGGTGATGACAGCCCTTGGCGCAGACCCTACCTTTCAAGTTTGCCCAGTCTGTCCGCTATGCCAAGAGGTCTACCCACCTGCAGTCCTTGCGTTAGCGACCCGTTGCGAGAAACCTCTTTTAGACAGAACGCCGAATTCAGCTGCACAGCGCGGTAGGCGGACTACCAGAGAAAGCCCAAAGCCACGTTTACAATTTCCGTACAAGTCCTTTGAAGACCAGCTTGCGACCATCCTTTTGAATTCTGCAATCGAGGAGGAACTGTAGCGATCACCCCATGAAAAGGTCTGCCAGGACCTATGTTGCAAAGATGGGAGCAATTTTTTCTTTCCTAGCGATGAAGTGAAATATTCGGGCGAGCTATGCGTTGGCGTCACGTTAGGAGTTGACTGGTAATTATAAGTAAACTGTTTCTGACCATTTTGTCATGTACTTATGCTGTCGTGCAGGTTCTCATACCTGCGGAGTCAGATTGCTCCCTCGCATACTTCCTGTCCGATGTCGTGTAGTATCATCAATCTTCCATTTCATTTGCGGTAAGTGATTCACATTCTATCCTGGGGCTTGTGTTGATGAAACCCAGTTATTGCACCGCAATCTTTTACTTGCGGGCATAACGTCTGGGCCCATGGAAGCTGATGTTGAGGCGAAGGGGTGATCATCAAGACAGCCAAATATCCCCAAGGGCGCCTGGTCCGTGTCGCGCTGGTTGCGGTGGTTTGTGACAAATCTGCGGCTCATAAGCTTGGTGGATTTGGTGCACATTCACATAGGCTTTGCTATACGAAATGCTGGATGTTCTGAGACAAGAAAGCTTATCCGGAATCTTTTGCTAAAGGCGGTGTGTAGTTGCCTTATTCTTTTTAATTTCTCAACTTCGTTGGCAGGCTTTGCGGGCGCGGACTGATGAAGAGCATCACAGGCTGCAGGAGGAATCCAGGAAGTTAACAACGAAGGCGGCTAGAGCTGAGTTTGTGAAGCAGCAAGCCACACATGCTTCAGAGCTCTCGAGACTGGAGTACTTTGACATTACACATCGATTCTTTGTTAACAGCTGCTAACAGTGAGCTTGGCAGGTCAAGACGAGTCAACAATAACATACATTGATAGGTGGACGGCTTCTGGCCCCCTCAAATACATAGCATCTCTACCTGGTTGTTGGAGGCTCGCAAGAGCCAAGGATTGTTGGATAAAGTCGAGGTATGGTGTAGAATAATTCGGTTCAGGCTGTGTACTGCTAGGTGATATCAATGTCCTGCATGGGACAATTAATCAGTTGCTCGGCGCTGAGGAGAGGTTGTGTTGATGCGGTGAAGGCGGTGTTGGTGGCGTGTGTGTGCTTATACAATGACTCGAGAGGCGGCGGGTGTTTGGAAGCGAGCGTCGGGACGTCGGTCACTGCAGGCCACAGTGTTATGACGAGGATACTGGGTCCATTCTTAGGGTGTAAGTAAGTCCGCCGGACCATCCGCCGATAATTCTCGTAAACAGGATGCCCTTGGTTCAAAACGCATCCAGACAGCATTCAGGCGCAGACTGAAATTGATGCGGGCGGGAGGCCACGCAATGCACGTGATGTCAGGATCATGTGTCCGCGTGACGGGTCGCGTCGCGAGAGCTCAGTTAGCGTGAACTCTCGTTCCTTTTCTCCTCTATTCTCTACGGCAGCTCTCGACCAAGGCATCATAGAATGTACGCCCTGGCCTCATCCTTTCACTTCTTCGAACGGCAATCTTTGGAAGAATGGCCTGCCATAACGAGCATCGTTGTCCACCGCCTACTACAATATCTTTGTCGTCCACCTACTCTTTTCCTCTGCAACTTTCACGACTTCTCTGTCTTCGTCCTTGCCACGACAATTCTCTGTGGCCACTCAGGTACACATTTTCTTCTCTGCTTCACCCCGAGATCTTCACTCATGATTGCCAGCTCTAGGACGATACTCTCTGGCAAGGCAATCCTCATCCCGCCGATACCTGTCTCTTACACTGTCGCAGTCGGCTATCCGCTACCGATTCTAAATTCTTTCCGTTAGCCGCACCTCCATGCTGGGTAATCACTGCATCTCTGTCGGAAACTCCTAAGGCATCCCAGGTGGGTATTACTTCTCTCGCTTCTCCTCTGGGTTACATATCTGTGGTCATAGGTGAACAAGGGCATGACGGTAGTCAGCACACGATTCCGGTCACGTACTACATATTTGCATTGGGAGCCTTGGCCGTTGATGCATTGTGGTGTTTGGAAGGGTAAACTCCACATGCGTTAATTTTGGACCCTTCTGCTGGCTATCATTGGCGCCTACTCAGCGACACCCCCATCTTCGCACTCGACTGTTAGTCGCTCCTCCGTCGTTGCCAACCACCTTTTCTCCTCTTTTACTGTCATCCGCCTCACGGTTGCACTTCTTGACGTGACCTCTCTGACATCCACGCCTCTGTCGTGCCCAGCTGCTGCTTTCGGTATTTATCCTCGCCGATCCTCCCCTGTCAAAAATCTCTGAGGTATGAGGCATTTATTATCCTTCTGCTTTGCCTCAGGGTTTCTGAATTGCAGTCCTAAAGCCCACGACATCAAGGTGGTAACTCCACCTTTCATCGTTCCCGCTGCATTTCAGTTGCGTTGCTTGATTGATAAGGTCTGTGAGTATACTATAGGTTTGTACAGAAACATGCTCAATGGTCGAATTCAGCAGGTCATCTCTTCTGTGGTGTCCAGCTGCCCCTGTTGCTTTCTGTCGCCCGCTCCTCGCCTACTTAAAAGCTCTTTCCCCGCCATATGTGCTTTCTCCACCACTCTCGAGCATCCACCCACATCAACGTGATACTGACCGCATTGACGCTCTCTCATGTACCTCATCCTCTGTCGAATCCCAGCAGTGCAGGTCACCTCATCTTCACGTTTTGGGTCCCTCATGGACGTCGATTGCCGCTTCGTAGTAAGTCGTTTGAAATTTGCTCACCGGCCTCGCACAGAATTTTGACCATCAACGAGTGTATTTTTTGCCCGTGAACTATCTTTGACTATTTATAAATCTCTTCTTCCCTCACCTCTTGCCCGCTTCCTTACCCTCTGCATCACATTCCCGTCGGTCGGTTCACGAGCTTAAAGTTTTACAGTCGTCTTGGTGTGTCACTCTTTCAGTCGCTAATTTTTTGTGTTTTCCCGAGCCCGTTAAGCTCACCATATAACCACTTTTACAGTACGACGTGCGAACTTCATCCCTTTTTCCCCTTTCCCTTTCTTTTCGTTCGTCTTTTTCTTTGTTTGCGCTATGACCCATGCAGAGCGCGGGCAAGCCTCTAGTGAAGCATCAATTTGGGATTTTCACAGATCCGAACGAATTCGGCCAGATGGTTGGGATCACTGACATCTACTACTACGTTACTCCAGCTGCTGTTAGTGGTCCTCCAACAAGCAACAATGAAGCGGAAATCAGGAGCAACACGTCCTTGCAGCCCAGGTTCTAGCACTTTCAAGATCGTCATCCTTCATGGTTTCTTGATACGTTTTGTGTGTTCTCGACCACTTGGGCACGGGCCTTACGCCGTCTTAGCTGGCAATGACCAGCCGACGCGAAACTGTGTGCCTTTCTCCTTGCATCCTGGCTTTCTGTAAGAATATCCTTGCTTTTCGACACAATTCTCGATGATCATCTTAGCAACTCTTCTTTCTGTCCAACCACAGTCGAGAACCTAGTCTCTGCTCGCTTTCTCGAGCACCATCACCTGAAAAACGACTCGTATAATTGCCTTTTCCCCCCTCGCTGCCAACGTATCTAACATAGCAGCAAACCCGAACTATTATGAACGCCGGAATCTGACGAAAATACCGAAATAGTATTATGATTGTGAGGGGCTCGAGTTGTTTCATGCCCATGGCAATCTGTGGACCTGCAATGCTAGGCTTTCCTTTCCCGTCTCTTGTTTAGTTTTTTGTGCCGCAGGAAATATTACGGTATGCCAACATTTATCTGAATTTTACTGCTCGGTTTCTGATCCGCCTGCAGTCCTGGTAGCAGCAGCACTAACTGAAGCTGCGTCATCTGCAAAGTATCCACTGCCGATTTCAGATTCATCTGCGAGAAGATCTACCATGCACAGCCATTCACCAAAGGCAGTCTCCTTCGTTAATTTGGATACCTCCCAGCAACTTTCTTCTCAGAGATTCAAGGGCCATCTGGTGACTTCCGTACTGTTGGCGTATGCTTAATGTTATTGAAGATTTTCGCCAACGCGATTTGCAGAACGTCGCAGCTGCTCATGGCCCGGAAACCTCTCAAACAGCCTAGGAATTGCAGAACGCAATATCCTACCGTACGATATCTGACGCACGCGCTACGTGCATCCTGTCTGCAACTATCACACCTCAAGGCGCACAACACTCAATTCGCTGTCCAACTGTCCGAATATGATTTGCGGAACGCACCTGAACTTGAAAGAGAATATTTCCCTGGGTTGGCTAGTCCTAGAAACTAGATCTATTTGACTAAGGATCCTCGCGCTAGCACCAGCTGTCGGTAGAAGCGCTCGGAGCTTTTTTTTTTGGTGGAGCTCGGAGCTTGGACCTTTCGAGATCGGTGTGCTCTGCCTTATCTCTTAAAGGCGTCAAATCTTTCCGGAATCAGAGCTGGGTGAGTCTTCCGTTGCGCCAGATCTTTTGATCTGCTCCTTTGGCGTAGCTTGACCAGGCCAAACGACAGTTATCCGTACCTCGACACTCGTTCTCGGAGCCTGGAGGAGCCAGCGCGACTAGGTCCCAATGCGTACCTTTCATCTTCCCCGGTCTAGAAGGTTGTCAATATCGTCACCCTGATAGGAGAAATTTGGTCCCTCAACTCGACTACCCTTCCTTTCTACACAGCAATTGAGGAGAAGAATATGCCCGCACATCGAAGAACGTTGCCATCGTTGTCTGCGACAATTTGACCCCACTGTATTCTCCCAGTACTAATTCTGAGCATCCCTGGCTTGGTCTCATTTGAGATCCGCAGACGAACTCACCCACGTTCCGTGGTGAAACACTAAGACGAGCCCTCAAGACAGTACAACAGGCATAATATTGTCAAACAACAGCTGGAGCTTTTAAGAACAGAAAAACGGCCTTTGGAATGTGAAACCTCTAGAGAACAGCCTTTGCTGACGCTACAGAGATGCTTGATTTCGAATTCTGCACTCTTTCTTTCGCTAAACCACGCAATAAGCAATAATTTCATACATGCAGTAACACGTCCACTCACTCTCCCTGAACCACTGAATATCAGGGCACAACCCTATCTCCCCAGCAATACTGCTCTGACATTCCTCCGCCCTCTTTGCTGACTCGAAGTCAATTAGGCGCAACTTTTTGTCCTTTCCGCGCACGAAGTTACGAGGGAATATGTCGTGGTGGTGATACCCACAGGCATGCAGCCTTTGTATCAACGTATCAATTTGATCACTATCAATATTTCATCAGCAGCGTAAACCACAAAACAATTCATGCTGCACTTACAGATCGTCAAATTGGACGTCGTCTATTGGCTCCCCTGCATAATCAAGCACGATTCCCCACAGCCCAACTTCTTTGTTCTGGTAAGTCTCATAGAATCTTGGCGATATCACTCCTGCGGAGTTCGAGAGAACTTTATAAATGTCAACCTCCTTTTTACACAATTCCCTGTCTGAAAATGTCTTCAATACCAGTCCTGCCACTAGATTGAATCCCATTAAACGACCATTTTCCTCTTCTCTAGCCACAAATTCCAGCGATGGCCAAAATACCCGAGAACTGAGGATGAGATCAGCACTGACTGACTGTCATGACCTCTCAAACTTACCAATCTCCAACCCTCTGGAACACGCCCTGTCCATATCTAAATCTGACATGCACAAATTTCAGAGTTAGATGATATTTTGCAATCCCAGCAAAATAGCCCAGTAATAATTGCGCAGCGGACTTTGCAGAACAGACCGTGCATACGAAATACTGCCAGAGCAGCATCTTGTACGAGATACTCACAGATGGAGTACGAAAAGCATCTTGAAGCATTTGTCTTTCTTTGGGCGGAAATAGACTTTCGTCGAATGATAGCAGGGCTTTCAATAGAAAGAGGAGCGTGATACAAAAAAACCTGTGGTTGACGGCCCGACTTCTTCGTTGGCTCACGCTGTTTGTAGTGTTCGGCGGCATCAAGTTGTCAGTGACAAAGAATTTCGATCTGCCGTTTTCTTCCTGTCGGACCCCAACCCGGCAAAATGCGTACATCGAAGTAAACATGCACATCTTGGACTCCGTTCGGGCACACTGACTAGACATCTGGCACTTTGATTAGGACAGGATGGTATATAGTTCATGATTACGTACTTGACCGATGAGCTCAACTGTGTCTCGACGCCATCCATCCGGCCGAATTCGGTATATGTCCCACATCGATTGCCCATTGTGATCCTGCAGGATAGTCGAAATTAATCCATCTTTCGAATCTCCCCCGATCAGCGCGTCGTACTTGTATGTCGCAAATGCAGGGGTCTTGGCGTCGATAGTGCAGATATTCCTAGTAACCTTCTTCTCCAGAGCTTGGTCCAAGACAGACGTTCGGATTACAATGTCCGGTTTTACAGACGTCTGATCATCTGTAAGCCGTTTTAGGTTCACATTCGTGATGACGTATAGGGCGACCACAAGCTCTACAGCATGGCGTGCTTGACTCAGTGTCTCATCCGTTTTGTCAATGGCCAAGACGTCGATCCAGGCCTCTAAAATCTTGCACGTTAATAAAGAAGCCTCCATGCGAACAAGTTCTTCCACGAAAGAACGGTAGATTTCCTCGTTACCGTCGTCATCGTCGAAGAATGTAGGCTTCCAAGTTGTTTTCGACATTGAGCTGTCCAAGTTGGACTTGACGACGTCTAATCTGAAAGGCTGATGTCCATAAAGCTGGTCGATTAACGTCGTATATTCCTCCACGTTGAATCGAAATCTTTGGGACAATATATCATTGGCGAGAAGGTGCTGCTCGTTCACAGGGAGTTGATATAAGAAAAGAGAAGGAGATTTTGCATCCTTGGCTATGATCTGGCTCGTGGACCTGGAGGTGGACCTGGAGCCCTCGCTTGGGTCGAACGGACTAGGGGCTGTACTCGTCAGGCCCTGGGCCTTTTCCCAAAGGATCTGCCCGAGTGTGGTGGTGCCAGCCATAGTGAGGATTACAGTAATATCGAAATCAGTCTTGAGGCGAGCCAAGGTGATGTGTCGCGCAGGCCAAATGGCTTGTGGGTGTTCACACTGATAAATCTCTATCCAAATCACTACCAGATACGGCAGAATTTTTGCACAGATCAAATACACGTCACGTATTTACTTCTTCGCATACCTCCCCGAAGTAGAAGATGTCACACGTCTCCAAGGGCCTGTCTTTCAAGTCCAGATCCACGGCAGGTACCAGGCAACTTGGCAGGGTTTGCGGGTCTTCGCTGATAGTGAGAGCCAGCTGTTCCTTCACAGGGACCTCTTCGGAAGCTTTGTTATAAACCCAACCACCCAACCAACCTACCTGTTTACCTACAAGCACAATTTGCCCTCACAATTTCCATTCTCAGTTTTCAGCAGAAGGACCAGGACGTCATGCAAGAAGCAATATTTTTTGAAGCAGTCAGAGAAGTTGAAACCTGTGGTATACGTAGAGTGCTTCAGTAGAGGGAGTCAATTTCAGGCAATGCCGATGTCCCCCAACCACTCCCATTTGCCCGAGAGTTCACTGGAAAGTTTCACCAGAGACTACGCCCAGCTTGCTGCGAACAAGTGGAATGATCCACGTACCACCTGGGGACTGTTCACGCGGGGTGCACCTGTGCCTAACAATCCGGGTCTTAGCACGGCTGACAACGCCAGAGGGCCAGAGTTCATTGTCGTGGTCATCTTCATCTTCATTGTCGTCTTCGTATCCCTCATCACTGTCTCCTTCATCGTCGTCGTCGGCGTCTTCGTCGTCGTCTTCTTCATTGTCGTCGTCGTCGTCTTCGTCGTCTTCGTCGTCGTCGTCGTCGTCTTCGTCTTCGTCTTCGTCTTCGTCTTCGTCGTCGTCTTCGTCTTCGTCTTCGTCGTCGTCTTCGTCGTCGTCTTCGTCGTCGTCTTCGTCGTCGTCTTCTTCTTCTTCTTCATCGTCGTCGTTGTCTTCTTCTTCTTCATCGTCGTCGTCTTTGTCTTTGTGGTCGTGGTCGTGGTCGTCAGCATCCTTTCTGTGGTCATTTTGGTCTTGCTGGTCGTTGGAAGCGGGATCATGATTGTCATCATCATTGTTGGCGTCAGGAATAGCCTGTCCACACGTATTATTTGTGAAGCTGAAAGATTGTAAGCTTCAAGGGAAGGTGCTCAAGAAGCCCCACCCACCAAGTGTCGATTGCCAAGTCACCAACAGCTAGTGAGCGAATGTCAAGCAGGGTGCCACGTTGTTGAGGGTCGACACCGTCGCCAGAAGCGCAGGCCTGCCGTGCGCGAAGCATAGCCTATACGAACACCAGTCGTACTGGGAGTGGGCAGGGAGATAGCGAGCGCTTGACAAGCCTAGCCTTCAGAGTTAAATATGAAGAGGATGCAGTGGAGAAAGTTCAGCAAGCTCGTCCACTCAAAGTGCTGTCGCAACCAACGATAGAGGGACGACTTCAAAAGA
>NHYE01005098.1:0-13402 GCA_002938385.1 Gymnopilus dilepis | reverse complement strand
GCGCCAGATTTTTTTGGAAGACACCAGAGGGTCCCATGCCTAGGGCAATTTGAAGGCAGATAAGCGCCTTACAGAAACTATTTCGGATTATGGGGCTTGTCCTTTTCCTCCCCTTCGAGGACCTTCTTACCCCGACCCTTGAACCCCCACCCAATCTGATTAGCGACCTTGACATCCAAATTGTCAAGCTCATCAGCGAAGGTCCACACAGTCCCGGGGTTTTTCTGGAATCCTCGACCCAGGAGGACAACATCGGCGCGTCCATCTTTCAATTGCTGCTCCGCAAGGACGCCACATCGAATGGCACCAACCGTTGCCACTAGCATACGAGGTGGTCGAGCACCGTCGGCAGTCCGATCACTTTTTGCGGACGGATATGCTGCCTCAGCCCCGACGCCCTTCATAACTTCCTCAGCGAGCCAGGTCTGGTATGCAGGACCGCCTTTGATCTTCTGCATCGGATGGTTTCCTCCTGAAGAGACATCAAGGAGGTCGACTCCATGGTCGTACAAGATCTTTGCGAGCATGACTGTGTCATTGGACTTCCAAGATGGTTCATTAGGGAGAGATTCTTCCAGCCAGTCGGTGCCCGATACCCTTCAAGACGCACGTCAGAATTTGTTCAACAACCCCAATGCAGAAGGACCCTACCTGACAAATAGCGGCATGGCCTGCGGAATGACAGCACGAATCCTGTCTGCAATCTCAAGTAGTAATCGAACGCGATTTTCGAAGCTCCCTCCAAAGTCATCCGTTCTTTTATTACTTGCAGGACTGAGGAACTCGCTCAGGAGGTATCCATGCGCAGCGTGAATTTCAATAACATCGAAGCCCGCCTTGAGCGCACGCTTTGCACCAGCTTCAAACGCATCAACGACTTCCTTGATGCCTTCCTTCGTGAGCTCCTTGGGAAGAGGAAAGCCCTTCGAAAAGGGAATCGCGGATGGAGCCACCACTTCATGCGGCCACCCACCGACGTCTTCATGCGCTGTAGCGTCCCCAGTGATCCAAGGTGCTACAGTGGAGGCTTTTCGCCCTGCATGGGCAAGCTGAATCCCGATTTTCTGAGATTGCGAATGGGCAAAAGTGACGATCTCGGTCATGTAGCCGAGTTGGTCGTCTGACCATATCCCAACATCCTCAGGCGTGATACGACCGTTTGGCAGCACTGCAGTAGCCTCGATCATGGAATGGCCGGGACCTCGAGAGATGATTCCTCCAACTGCGGGATGATCAAAACTTTCCCCCCGGATATCTGGGGAGGCTCACGATGGGCCATATGCCAAGGCGTCATCTTGCCATTCTCAGCCGAGTATTGGCAGAGGGGAGAAAGCTGCTCTTATTAACACGGGGAACGCCTCTGATAGCATGTCTTACGCACCCAAATCCTATTTGGGAAGGTTACACCGCGAATCCTGATAGGCTGGAAGACGATTGGGATGGAGCGGCCGTCGGGTTGGGGGTCGGAAGCCGTGCCAGCTGGGGGACTTTGTGCTGGCGTAAAATAGGGAATGTTCTGGGCTGGAATGTTTTTGTTGGATGGTTGGTGGCTCATGACGGTTGGGAAGGAAAGGATGGTAAAGAGGCTTTCCAGAGGCTTTTCGATGTATAATACGAAGGAAAGACACATGATGTCACCACTTCGTCAACCAATAATATTCTGAAATGCTGTTATTGCCACTGAATGTATTCATTGACGAGCTACTTTATGATACAGGAGCTGGTCGGAATTTAGTTCACAGCGTTGAACCTTCAGGATGGGATTGTCCATAGAGGTAGCGGTAATGAAAGGCACGAAGAGCAGATGACAGATTACAAGGGCGCTCCAGACAACCATTTGGGCCTAACAGTCTTCAAGTAGGAAGGCGCATAACGATACAACGAATGACCATTCCCGACATTGGCAAATTAAATCATTTGACTGACCTCCCCTTGCTCAAATGGCAAAAGTCATGTACCAGGCCTGATTCGAGCACTTCAGCACCGCGACCTCGGCAACAAGCTTGACTGATCAAGTCATAGCACTCGGTCCGATGTCATTTAGGGAAACACGACTCGAACGGCCGTGAAGCTTGAAGAACACAACATTCGCAACCAAGTCCATATGGTAAAGACAAGTTCGTCCTCAGGAAGCAGGGAGGGGACCTCCCACCTCCGTAGGTTGGGGTTTGCTAGTCGTCCACAAATCGGTCAAAGTAAGATGAAGGGCTTCAGGAGCTTGTTGGTAATAGATGGAATGTTCGGTCCAAAATTGCCGTATCGTGAAGACTCGCAGCTGAGCGTGCAATTAGTGAAGCGGTCAAGGAGATGGAAGTGTTAGGAGGTGGTCCCAAAGGACAATTTGTGACGGAGTTTCTGTCGGACTTCAAAGACAAGTTGTGAGTCGACTCAACTTGCTCGCTCGTTTTCTTCTTGCTTTCTTGATCTATTTACTAGGAGACTTTGAACAAAAATTGTTCTGTGGCCCAGAAGTTGTGGACCAGAAGGGACACTCATGCTCAAAGTAAATTCGGAAGTTTCTCATTGTTTTTACATAATGACCATGCCTGTCTTTACGTCTGCCTTCCAGGATTCTGCTTTACTCTTTTCTACTCGAGTACTCCCCATTCGAGCGTACCATCAATATGAAGCTTGCGATGAACTCTAGACCTTCTCCGCTCATTCGATACGCATTGACGCTTACGCGACAAATCCGAAATATGGTCACCTGAGGGCTCGCAACATTGGCTCTTATCTGTAATTAAGCACTGGTCGCTTGTTGCTCAAGTTGGTCCGTTGTTCAGTCACGGCAAACATCCTCGACTTTTAATCACTACGGAGTAAGCTGGAAATTGATTCGGTCAACGAAGCGCTTATCGTCGGGCCAGAAGCATGGTTCATGATCGATCCACTACATTACAATGGTATCTCTACTGCTGCCTCTGCTGTTACGGTGCAGCAGAGCTCTCGATGGCGCCCACCATCGACTAGCGAACGGTAGAGACGGAAGCAGTGGCTGGCGTCATTGGATTTGCGCAAAGGCCGCCACCTCTCTTTCTTCTTTCACCGTGGCTGACTCGTCAACTCTGGCGGTGGTTGGCACCTCCAGCTGGCTGACCACTATCAACGCCGCCTCTCTGCTAGCTATAAAGACAGGGCTTCTCCTTTCCCAAATCCCCATCGTCAGGATCACCCCCAGGCCTCCCGGATCCCTTCCTTCCAGCCATGATTTCGACGCTGTCCCTCGTCCTCTCCCTGCTTCTAATCTTGCGGACGCCTGTAAAGGCTTTCTTCGACGAGAATGGGGACCTCAACGGCCGCTACTACAAGGGCTCCCGATATCGCTCGTGCCAGACGGTCATTGAGCGACGTGAATGGTAAGGAATTTTGTTAAATGGCCGTCACACGTTGTTCAAAGTTTTGATTGTTTCGTACAGGAGGACGCTGAACGATTCGGAGAAGACCGAATATATCAACGCCGTGAAGTGCCTCCAGTCCCACCCAGCTCTCGATCCTGTGATAGCAGAGGCCCAAACACGATTCGACGAGTTCCAGGCATACCACATACACATCGCGAACGATGTCCACGTCGTGGTATGTACACCGGTCCCACTCCGTAGTACAAACTCATGACAGCAATTTTAGGGCCAATTTCTTCCGTGGCACAGACTTTTCCTGAAGCACTACGAAAACGCCCTTCGAAGCGAATGTGGGTACACAGGCGCTTCACCGTAAGCTCAGGTTCAGACCTACGTAACGTGCTTGCACTGACATGATTTTCATGATAGATATTGGGACTGGACTCAAGATTTGGAAGTTGGCTCGAATCTGACGTCAGTCTTCCGAAACCTCTTGTTTTCTATGTCATATTAACATCTTTTCGCAGATTGAGGAATTCACCGATTTTTGATCCCGTTACTGGCTTCGGGGGTGACGGCGTTCCAGGGACCTATACTTTGCCTACTGACTATGACAGCGACTCGCGCATTATCCCGCCTTATTACGTAGGCTGCGTTACGGACGGTCCCTTTGCCAACTACACAGTGAGGCTCGGTCCCGGTCTCCTCAAAACCGACCACTGTCTCGTGCGAGGTATGAACGACACAGCTGGCCAGTATCTCACCGCGGCCGTCATTGCGAATGCGACCAAACAACCGACGTACGAACTCTTCCGCGCTGAAGTCGAAGGCTCTCCGCTCACAGAGGACCACCGCATGCACGACGGAGGACATCTTGCCATCGGTGGTGAGATGAGTAACTTCTTCTCCAGTCCAGCTGGTAGGTCGATGGAAACACCTTCTCGTTCTGTTGACTAGATTACGCCCACTTTAGACCCCATTTTCTACCTGCACCACGCCAACATTGACCGCATTTGGTGGGTCTGGCAGCAAGCTGTAGCATCCCGCTTATACGAGATTTCGGGACCTGCAACCCTCGCCGAGCCTGTCTACAACGTCACACTGGAATATCCCTTGCTGATGGGAGGCCTCGGGGCAACGCTCCCGATCCGCGATATCATGGACATCCATGCTGAGCCTTCCTGCTATACTTATATCTAAAAAATATTCTGACCGCCCTGGGATGACCCTTTTCGCCTTCTTGATTCCCAGCTATACGCTCATTTTTCATTCCTTCGGGCTCACCTGCTCCCATTTGGCCCTACGCCACTTCCATTCTTTTTACATCGAGATCTAAATCCTCGCTCTCCTTCACCACAAGCTCCTTCAATTTGACATTTTGTGCTGTAATACTTACGACGATGATTCCATGGGTGTATTGTGCTCCTGCTGTAGAAGGCGATAAGTGTCGTAATATTTAAATTTAATGGCTATCATGTTACCCAGGCGTCGCTAAGAAGTTGGAAGGAAGAATTGCGTTCGTGATCAGAGAAGCACTGAACACGAATGGCATCCTGTAGCTTTTCGAACCTTTATGACGAGACGGAATAACCACAGGCTAATTCTGCAGTGGATGACGAGCTGAAGATCTGGCATGTGTCGAAGCCAGTGAGTTATCAGGCTCATCCTGAACCGATTCTTTTGGACTTCTACTCCCTGCCATGTAATAGAGTAGTGAGCATTTACTAGTAAGGTTTGAGTCATTCTATTCTTGGATGCTTGCCGAATGACGGCCGATCGAATACAAACCCATTTGAATATGATTTCCCTGTTGTCGCCTCGGGTTTTCACACCACGCTCTACAATTCACACCAGCTCCTCCATTCTCGAATGACGGCTCCTCGATTATGCTTAATTGCTTCTTCACAGTGCCACGAATATACATAAATACTGGTTGCATGGAATTGTAGCTTCAAAGGCCGCCCTCTGTGCTTTTTGACCTCTGAAATGTCGACCAGAACATGTTTATCCCGCCAGCGAGATCTAGCGCACTTGTTTCCGT
Organism: Gymnopilus dilepis; assembly: GCA_002938385.1. Taxonomy (NCBI): domain Eukaryota; kingdom Fungi; phylum Basidiomycota; class Agaricomycetes; order Agaricales; family Galerinaceae; genus Gymnopilus; species Gymnopilus dilepis. The sequence goes on along the minus strand of NHYE01005098.1, from coordinate 8,023 downwards.
CAAATGACGCCGTCCTACCGTCTATCTATATCATCCGTGACTAATGGGTGCATTATGATGTTGTTCCTCATGTCTCGCTCCTCGCTAGTCGACGTGTCCGGCCGCTTATCGCCCCCTAAAAGGGCTAGAGGTTGGCTAAGGTCAGACATGGTCCCGTCCCAGACTCAATAACGTTCGTCAGTCCCCTGCCTCCCTTCCTCTTCTCCCCGTCTTCCCCAACTCGTCCTCTCACCCGGCCTGTGTTCACCGTCGTTTTCTACAAAGCACTGTTGATTGATTTGGCATCGGAGATTTAATGCGCTTTCACCACTGCTGGTTACTACCACTGTCGACGTTCTTCCTCCTGACTTGCGGAGCTGTAGTCGAAGGTGATGACAGGTTTCTGGAGTCGGACTCTCCCAAGTTCGGTCCAGCTGGCACATGTTCACACCTCGTTGTAAGGAAGGAGTGGTATGTGGTCATGGACCTCGCGTCTACCCCTTCTTACGCGTTCGTGCAGGAGGACGCTCAGCAATGCTGAGAAGCTTGAATACATTCAAGCTGTCAAATGCACTCAGTCCCTTCCGAACATTACCTCCTTTCCTGGCGTTCGCAATAGGTATGACGACTTCCAGGCAGTTCATATCAACACAGCCGACCTCATTCATTACGTTGTATGTGCCAACTTCCTCGCACCGGTTGCATAATCTTCCTCAGTGAGGTTGCATGACTCTAGGGACATTTTCTGCCTTGGCATCGACGGTTTGTGAGCATCTATGAGACGACACTGCGGACGGAGTGCAATTACAATGGCTCGATACCGTACGTATAGCTTCCCTTCGTCTTCCACAAAGCCTTGGACTAACACATGCGTCTACAGATACTGGGATTGGGCACGGGATGTCAGACCAGGAGGCTCGTACGTGCCATCCCTTCTTCTTTCTGACTTCTGCTCACCAGACTCATATTTTAGCATACTCGCTTCACCTATCTTTGATTCCATGACCGGATTTGGAGGCGACGGGGTCCCAGGGACATACACTCTTCCCTCTTATCTCCCGCCGACGTCCTCGATTATGGCGTCTTCGTTCGTAGGTTGTGTGCTGGACGGTCCATTCGCACGAGACAACTACACCATTCACCTCGGTCCGGGCAAGCTTATCACTTCCCACTGCCTCGTGCGCGGTATTGACAACAAATACGACAAGTTCCTGAGCAGTGAGGCGGTGGGAAGGGCGATGAGCCAGCCGACGTTTGAGAAATTCCGCGTTGAGCTTGAGGGGACGCCTACCGTTGAACATCCGAACGAGCATGGATCTGGGCATCTGGTCGTTGGTGGTGATTTGGGAAATCTATACTCAAGTCCAGGTGGTCAGTCTATACTTTACTCGTTTGTCTGTCTGTCTGCTTATCGCTTATCATACGTGCAGATCCTATATTTTTTCTACATCATGCTAATTTAGACAGACTTTGGTGGTCGTGGGAGATGATGGACCCATTGCATCGTCTTGAGGACATGTCAGGCAAGACGGTCAAAGACAAAGAGATCGCATTAGATTTTCTGCTACATTACGACGCACTGGGTAATACGATACCTATACGAGATGTTATGGACATCAGGGACTTCCCACTGTGTTATGTATACGAATAGATTATTGGGTTTTTGGGCGAAGGCAGGGAGATTCTGGACTTGACAGCCGCAGTGCTGCTGCATTCAAGTAGCGGCGTAGATATAACCGCTATCAACAAGCCTTTGAGTGAACGTGAGGCCACGTCTTCTGGAATAAATGCTCGAAATCTCAGTGGTGACAGAAGATATCACGGACCGGGGAATCAATTCCGCACAGAATTCCAACTCGAAGCGGAAGTCGAATGAACCATTGTAACGGTGCCTCAATGCATTCACGTCACATCGAGCTTCCAACAACTGGATATAATGTCGCGTCGCAGCAGGGTGTTTCGACTCGTGATACGGATACGATAGTACCAAGTAGTTCAACTTTGGAAGGAGTCGTTTGCCATCCGCCGTTGAGCTTTCCGTTAGGTGGTGAACAAGGGCGGTGTCATCGGGTATGATGAAGTCACCTGTACAGAGTGGTGGATCAATCTTGAAGTTGACGATGTGGAGGTGTTCGACACGCGGCAGCATTTCCAGAAAAGGACGAACATCTCGATCTGCTATTGCGACAAGGCGAAGGGAAAGATAGCATAGAGAAGCAAAGTTTGGCGCAAGCTGGGTAAGTTCAAGATATACTGGAGAGATGCGCTCTGCCGCTGAGCCATTCAACAGTTGACAGATGGTTGAGGTTGACATGAATGCGAAATGATCCAAGGAGGGTGTCGCAATGCCGTAGAGAACGCTACCTACGTCCCCAGAAAGTTCGAAAGAATCGATGTGTAAGCTTGTCAGGTTGTTGAGGACCACAGGGTTTAGGCTCTGTTCTAGCTCCACCGAAAATGCCTCGTCAGCTTCGAAACGAAATTCCGACAGTTCAAGGTTTTCGCAAAGACTGAGAAATTCTCTCCATTTGCGAAGATCCGAGAGGACCCTGCGCTGGCTAGAGAATTTAACTGTGCAGTTCATAAACGCCAACTGAGAATAAGGTAGAACGATGGAGGGTAATGAGCTGGCTCGTAAGGTGCAATTGAATGTGTCAAGGTTCGGTGCGTTCTCGAAGATGGTCAATTCCTGCCGATCGTCCCAGCAGTCAAGGTTCAGGTTGAGGTCGGTCAATCTCTCGAACAAGCAAATTGCTGGATCGGAGATGGCAGAACAAAAGCGCCAAACATAAGATGATATCGAAAGGTCGAGGTTGCGGCAAGTTGGAAATAGCTTGGCACACTTGACAATGAAGCGTCGTCCAAAGTGCTCTTTCCGAAGTGAAAGGGAGGGCTCGGAGTCTAGAATCTTCAAGTCGAGACTAGTCTTTCTGGCTCGCGCCAAAACCATGTCGACAAAGTTTTCGAACTTCTCGACCTCTTCTAACTCCAAATTTCGTGAGACGTCCAAGCAAACGTCTTGCCAGAGAAAAGGGTTATTGATCGCCACGTTTCTCCATGACCTGCACACTGCCGAAAGCACGAGAGGGGGGCTCGTTGCCGTGATCGCTCCATCATATTCGGGCAAAGACATTTCGAAGATGATGTCCAGCACCTCTGGAGGTAGTGTCCTGATAGGCGTTTGCAGTGACCTAGCAGTCCTGATGTGGTCATGCTTCCGACCGATGTCGCTACATAGCCTTCCAACTTCGTGGCACTTCTGGGATATATCTGATTGGAGGTCCTGGAGGCGCTTCTCAAGAACTGAAACTTCTTGCTGAGTTTCCTCAATGAAGTCGTTTAAGAAGGCGTTATTCGCAGGTCCAAGTGCTAACGACGTGCCGAGATACGTCGAGAAGACGTTCCGCACTCTCGAGTTCTAAGGTCGAAAGGAAGACAGTCAGAGAAATTCCAACATATAAATTATATTCACCTCTGGAATGGCATTCGGCTCTTTACGAAAGATTTTTGTCTCCTCCACGCCGGATGTCTCTTGAAGAACTGCCCACGTGTCTGGGTTTTCTTCTCGTATCTCTGTGGAATTCGATGGTTGCAGACATAGAGCATATGTAAGTTGACAAACGAACCAAAACCTAGAGGAATAACGCGCCAGACGCGTAGTATTGCGAATGAGTATTCAATGGCAACAACTGTGAGATGGAGTACTCACGCCAGGGAAGAGAGGCGCAGTTTGGTGTGTCCATGTAGGTACCTCCTGGGAGTGAATTGTGTCTTGTAGGTCCACGACGGATTTGGAGACCAAGAACTGACGAAGATCCGCAAGAAGGACAGATGGAATCAAGTTGGAATTGAAAAATTCGGCCTGGGCCTTCGAAGGCCGTGTGATTTGTCACATATTCACGTGGAATGTCACGAGTCGCGTTCAGAGTCGAACGCCGACGGCGACAGCAGCTGAGGTCTCTTATTGGCTTTCCAACGTTGGCAGTGGCTGGCTGGATGCAGTCTGAGTCCTTGCCATGTTCAAAATTAAAGTATGTGTATTACGCTTATTGCTTCTTCTTCCAAATTTATGAACACTAGCTTTCTGTCAGAGCGATGAAACAAATGTTCAAACTCTGCCAACCTCCCAACTGAGCTCACAAGGCGAACTTATGTCAAGGTTTAAACTTCAAGTCTGATGGAACACGCGAAATTCTACTGCGAGGATGTCCTATATTCCGATATCATACTGGCTGAATTGACCATCAACAAACGTGCGTCGAAGAGCTGGCAGTTGCTAAATATTATCGTTGAGACTCAGTGGTTGACAGGGCTTCTCGCCGCGGATCTGGGGACCTTTCGAAGTTATGCCTCTATGTATAGTGGCCCTTATATGGTGATCCCTTTTTGAAGGCCAACCTGCGGGCTTTCTTGTTCCTCTCAGCCGCCTGCTAAGATGGAGAAGACTCTCAGGGAAAAAATTCGGGGTGTTTCTCTCATCTTCGCGTATGTGTCGACTAGTAATGAATGACTTAAACTGAAGTGTCCTTTCCTTCAGTTGTGGCACAGCCCTTTTTGCTGACGGTATGAGGCCTCATGTCCTGCTTTTCCGTCTCTCTGATTACGGACTCAGGATACGCTAATGGCGTGATTGGAAGCGGTACGCTTGTCTCTCAGAGGTGGAAAGATAACATCATTGACTTACTCTTCCAGTCAACACCCGTTCGTAATCTCAAGTTACCTATCCGCTGCTTCAAGCTCAATCAATCACCAGTTTTAACAAGGATCTACGGCGCAGATGCCCTCTCGCATCACATGTACAGCAGGACGCTGAGTAGCCTGGCATTTTTTGGAGAAATTGTCGGCATGTTGTCTTTTGGTAAATAGGGCTTCACTTCGACCAGATAAGTACAGAGCAATTTTCAACGCCAACGTCTATGTACAGTCAAACCCCGGTCAGTGAGACACACCCACTCAGTGAGACAAAGTCATTTTGAGAGCCACGACGGCTTCCCTATCCCTCAATCTTTCAACACAGTATATGTAATACTCTCAGCTACCTCTATTCCAAGTTTTGCCCTGGAACTCTCACTCGATGCAATACAATTCGCTGATCAGTGCGGACAATGAGGTGGAAAATGACATTTTGGTGAGAACCGATGATGATGTCCAAGATATTTTGAGATATTATTGGTCAGATACATAGACTTATAACTTCAGATGATTTTCTATCCACACATCTGCTCCAGCTCTCGTTAAATGCAGTGGTCGAAGGTGGGTGGACGCGTTAGGTCACAACTTTTGGCTGGTGGGAATGTCCCGTTTAGGCAACTTTGTGACTGTCTCACTGAGTGGGTTTCGTGCTGATAAGGAGATTTCTTACTGATTTCAAGATATTCGGCTCATTTCTTCTCCCTGCTGGCTAAAATCTTGTAAATACGTGGCTGACATCATATTCAAAATAATTTCGACGTAAAATTTCGTGCGATCTGACTCGGGAATATTTTCGACGAATTTCTTAAATTGGCCGTCTCACTGACCGGGGGTTGACTGTACAGGCTACATGTCAGACAAGATCGGTCGGAAGTTCGGAATGGTACGATACCTCAGTCCTCAGTCATCAACCTTTGATGGCCGACCTTCCACTATTACACCCCTAGATGGCCGCCACCGGTATTGTCATTGTGTTCTCAGCGCTGTCAGCTGCTTCCAAAGGTGCACATGGCAGTGTGAATGGCTTGCTGAGCATGCTCAGTGCTATGCGGTGAGTGCAGACGAACCTACGCACGATGAACCTGTCCAAAGTCCAGTGTGTTTCTCTCCCGATAGCTTTCTGGTCGGTATCGGAATTGGAGCAGAATATCCTTGTGGCTCTGTTGCTGCGTCCGAGCAATCTTCGGAGCCTGCTATCAGCAGCACTTCCAGACACCGTTGGGTTGCGTTAGCTACTAGTATGAACCCGGCTTTTCCCCAAAGTTCACGCATAATTTTTACGTTTCATCAAGACTCAATGATCGATTTTGGCTTCGTTATCGCCTCATTCGTGCCGCTTGTTCTCTTCTGGATGTCCGTATGCATTTCTTCACCCTGTATTACGCTTCTTCTCAAAGCCAGACTTTTAGCTTTGGTAACCACCACCTCAACGCAGTTTGGCGATTGTCTCTCGCCCTGGCAATCGTTCCTTCAACGGCTGTCTTCTTATGGCGGTTGAACATGGATGAGCCTGTCAGGTACAAGACCGACTCCATGAAGTACGCTCGTATCCCGTATATGTTGGTTCTAAGGCGGTACGGCGTGAGATTGGCAGCAATTGCCTTCATATGGTCGGTCTCAGTCATTGTTCTAAGAGGCTTGCAAATTGATATATCCTCTTGGAGGTTCCTTTATGATTTCGTCGCGTGAGTAACAAGCCGCTTTACCAATACAAGTCCTCGTCATTTCTGTCTACTTTCAATTTTATTCATCAATTTTTTGTTTTCTGTAGATACCCTGTGAGCATTGCGGTCTCTCTATGCTTGTCATAAGTATGACAGAAGGACTTCCAACAGTTCGGCCTGTACTCTTCCATCATTATCGACCGGTACGAGCACTCCTCTCTCGGTAAAGCCTCTTCTGTCAACAGTTATAAAGGATAACAGGCGGATCCGATGATCTGGTAGTCGTCTTCGGCTGGAATGTCATCATCAAGTCAGTGCCTTCCCTCCGTCGCGTCCTCGACCTCTTAGCTTTTGGACGCACAGCCTGTTCAATATGCCTGGAACCATTGGCGGTGCATTACTGTTGGACCGGTTTGGACCTAAATATGTCATGGTATTTATCTTGCGTACCAATTCCGCTAGCTCTCAAGGAATCTGGTCCTCTATTTCCTCTAGATAACCTCGCTCCTCCTTCAAGCGGCTATCGGATTTATCATGAGCGGAGCTTATGAACGGTGACTCTGATTTCTTTGGAATTTTCCGAACGCGTTCTCAGATCTTTGCAGGCTTACGGGTCATATCGCTGCATTTGCTGTTCGTAGCACGAAACTTGCCTCCTAGTGTCAGCTAGAATTTTGATGAACTGAACGCAGGTCGTGTATGGAATCTTCCTCAGCTTCGGAGAAGCAGGCACGCATCCTGTCTCATGACTCTCGTGGGAGATGCTGATTAAACGGGTGACAGGTCCTGGTAATTGCACGATCCTGCTCGCTGGGAAGACGAGCCCCACGGCAGTTCGCGGGCAGTTCTATGGGATTGCTGCAGCTGTTGGAAAGCTTGGGGCCTTCGTCGGAACTTGGGGTAGGCTCGGCCTTTGAATTATCTTTTCGGCGGTCTGCTGATATCGTGCTCTAGCCTTTCCGCCCATAGTCGATGGTAAGACGCAAGTTGGACGAACGTCATGAGGACCGCTGCTGAAGGCAGTTCCAGCTTTTGGAGGACCTAGTTCAACTCGAGGGAATACTGGCCCTTTCTGGATTGGAAGTGGTCGGTCGCACTCGAGACGTCTTCCATGCCCATTCAATAATGTCCTTTGATCGTAGGCCTGGCCATAATAAGTGCCATCGTCACCCTTCTGTTCATCCACCCTCTCGATGCGGAGGATATTGTGAAAGAAGATCGCAGCGTACGTCTGGCTTGGCTATTTTATCGTCAACTTCGACGTGTGCTAAGGCATGGATACACAGTTCCGAGAGTATTTGGAGGCACATGGATATGATACCTCCGGCATGGGCTTGACGGAGGATCGTCAAGTCGAGACTGTTGACATGGGTGATAATGAGAAGGACGAATATGATGAGGTTGTCAGGAATCCGCTCTGATATTTTGTCTGGTATTAACTTCGGATTATACAATAATCCTGTCCGCAAAAGTGATTGACGACGTGAACTTTCGGCAGACTTGACAGGGTTTACTTTCGACAGAGTTGGGGAAAGGTGCGAAGTGTTACATCATGTTGCAATGCTCACAGACGAGTGGAGTTATTGATAAAGTTATGGAAGTTGGATAGAAAATTCATTCTATAAGCGTTTATTTGCATTGAATTCCATCCATTTATTACAGTCGATGCGTGGACATGATGTTACAAA
>NHYE01005097.1:0-13388 GCA_002938385.1 Gymnopilus dilepis | reverse complement strand
AACAGGAAGCATGGACATGGAAATTTGATGCTGTTTCCTTGCACTCTGCATTTCCCATACTCGATCTATATTCTCCGCACGGTACGAGTTTTGTGATGAGTTTACAAAAGAGAGAGTTTATTGAAATCGTCTTACTAGTTTCTCTTAGATGACCCTTCTCTACCTTGTTTTCCTGATAGTCGAATTGTGATGTTCGTATCTTTGTTCTCCTGCTCGAGAATGGCCCTTTCTCGCTCGATACGGTATTTCCCGCCTGACATTGATTTATCTCGGAGCTGTGGACCATTTACAACAAGTGTATGGTAGCTGGCCTGCAAGTCAAGCACATTTGCATGACCACTGCCTCTGCGCCCTTGTATAATTGAGGTACTCAAAATGAACACCCTTCTCTTCTCAAGCGCGTTGTGTGATTACTCATGCGTCTCTTACATCTTTTCGTCATAACCCGTGTGATATCTGATCTTGGTAATCGCTACCTGGTTGGCTTCAAAGGAAATTACCTAGAAAAGTTCGAAGAGGCATCTATGAATTCGTCGAAGTTGGGGAGAAGCGAGTTTCATGCACATGGTCATCTCACTCTCGAGTATGAGCTAAGTCTCATAATCCCTTTCAGACCCGTAACCAAGATGCCAACCCGCTGACAATAATCGCTTGGGAAAGTCATCATTGACTTGAAGCCCGAGTACCTATGCGTGAAACCCCGAACAATGGCCATATTCCCATGTTTAGCCACTATACACCATCTTGCCAGCAACCTCTGATTCAAGAGCACCCCTGCCCAGCGCAGGCTTTGTTAAGGTTATGCCAGCTCTGCTATTCTACAACTGCGATGGTATATGTATTCCAGAACAGTCCAACTATGTTCTTCGACGTTTAGGTCGAGATGGACCCGAAGGTCTATCGAGGTACGCCTTTCTCCCGCCCGTTGATCAAGATTTGCTAAGATCTGCCGATCAATCATTGCCATGCCTATCTAAGTAGTTTACGAATTGGTATAGAAAATGTCTGCCTGCAGTCGTGTTGCAGGCCAAACTCACCCTTTCTTGTCTCTGTCAAGCCAACCCTTTTCCGCGCTGTGGCACCTGAACATCTGCTCATTGACGTAGCGATGAGACCAGATTCCCTCTGCCAGACTGCTGGGCTCATAAGGACTGCAGGGACGACTGCATGGCTGAACTGCCGCTCGTGGTTGTGTATAGGGAAGAGCGGTTGGTAGTAGAATGTTGTAGAAATTTTGGTATGAGGTCCCGTTAGTCGGTGCACCAACAGAGCCAGTCGCTCGTGGTGGAAGGGCCGTCAGTGATTAGCCGATGGGTCACTACTGGCGATATATCGATAGCGGTGCGTTGTCCACCTATGGATGGATTGTGCTGTGCCCTTTTCTTGATGCACTAGAGTCAATTCTATGGCGGTGTCTGCCCTGTTCTCGTTGGACACAGGAACAGTAGTTCAGATGTAGCGTCTTCTCTGCAACAAAGCTGATTCGGATTTTCTCTCCAGATGCGTCTGTCTAGGTGTCTAGAGACGGGGAAGACATGGGAAGTAGACAGAGTTTTTGAGAATTCTAGAGCCAGAAACGAGGCAAGGAAATGGACCTGATGGTCTGGAGTGGGGGTGTATATGGCGAGGGGAGTGAAGTGTCTAATCTAAAGTCGTTGAGGAAGGAAGTGGAGGTCGTGTATACTAAGTGAGCGTATGAAGATCGATGATTGATAGGCTAATGTAAAGCATTTTGTATTCGGAGGAGGTGTCATACGACAAGGCCGTCATACCCATACTGAATATCCGAATTCAAGGGCCAGACATTTCAAAAAGCTTCAGGACACCCTTTCCAGTCAGACAGGTGTAAACCATTGAATTTTTAAGTAAAGCACCAAATGCCTGAGCGAGGAAAGGCACGACAAGGAAAAAAGCAATCCGCCAATTCTTCCAAATCATTCCGAGCAAAACCTTTACGGCGCCATGAACCTATAGTCCACCCAAACACAATATGTAGGTGGTCATTCATGATCAATATCGTTTCTCAGAGATGCGTGATGATGACATCGTAGCTGGAGAAGTCAAATGAGAGATCGAGATCGAAGCGAACATGGCATTTCAGTGGAATGAAAGCTTGGGAAGATATGACGCCCAAAAGTTTCGTAGAGCGTTGGAATTTCGACAGCATCCTTCCTCTTTAAACCACCCATAGGAAGATACTTGAAAAGTTCCGAATCCTTCTGTGGCTCGTTTAAAATGGAGCAGTCAGGCGCGTGAGCTGAGAGACGGCAGCTAGCCCCAGGTGTAAAAAGCTGGCAAAGGTGGACGACATGTCTTGATATCATGCCCGTAAACTAAGCGGCCGTGAACATCGATATGTCATTAAAGAATTGATCGGAAGGAAGAAAGGGGGCATGGAAGACGCAGAAGGGAGCTACGGCATGGTGGGCGCTGTAGCTTGTCGAGCTAGCATAGGCCCTGTACCGTGAACCATGCCCTGGTTGGGAATGTACAAGTAGTCCAAATGAAAGGCGCGGCTGAGGCGTGCGAGCGCATCAACGACACTGCAACATTGAGTGTGATGTGCTCCTCCCTCTGTCGCTCTGCCACATTCACGGGCGAGACATTCAACTGAGAGTCTCATTAGCAGCCTCCTGAGAGCTGCATCCTCCTCCGCCAGCCCCTCGCTAAAGCTCTTCCTTCTCCCTTTTCCAGGTGTGATCGACTTCTCATACTTATCAAGGTGACGTTCATCACCTCCTCTTGACGCCGACTTTACATTGAACAGCAAGATCTTCCGATGCGGCAGCTCCGTCCTCGTATTCTGAGGCTCAGTCTGACGCAGCCAAGGCGTGTAAGTGGGAAAATCATTCTGTGAAGCTTGAGGTTGAGGTGAGGCTAACATTGAACGTTGGCATAGGGAGGGGCCGCAGATTGGGAAGCATTGAACCTGGCCAGGTCGAGAATCAGGGTCAGTTGAGAAAAGACACTCGGAGAGAGAGACAAGTGGGGGCAGTGGCTTCAGGGCGTCGGATGAACGTGTCGCTCAGGTTTGACGAGCGACGAAGACACGTCAAGAAGAAACTCGAATGGAGCTTGAGGAAAGAAAATGGAAGACCTTCGAATGCATGCTGGCCCCAGGTGCTGTATTGCTGTGGAGTATTGGCACCGTACACATCGAGTTTGGGTCGAAAGACCTGTATCGATGCCTGCATTCGCGCCAGTGAGGAAGAACCACACCCGTGTGTAGCCCTTCTATATCCGAATCAAATTGCACACAAGCACAACAACCACAAGCACAACTCAAACCCAACCGCATTCCTTCCCAAACAGTCAACCCATTCTTGCCGGTAATTGAGCAGGACATGGAAGTCGAAAAGCCTCCTTGACGGCGACAGCGCGAGCGCTCTGGACAAGATGCGATGAGACCACAGGAGCGATGATAGCGACTAGGGAGGGCGGGGGTGAAGGTGGTGTCGAAGGCTGGAAGACGGCTAGAGCGAGTGAAGGAGCAGTGTGCAAATTCGATGTTGACCTTGATGAAAATGACTGATTGACACTCAGGGCTATCGGCTGTCGGCTGTCGATGCTCTGGACCTAGCACGAAATCCAAACGAAGGCTGTGAGTGAGGTTGCTTTGAGGGCTAGTTGCAATGAAAGGCTGAATGTTGAGGCAGCAAGTGCGACATCAAGATGCCGGTCACAGGACGGAACCGTGCTGGCTTGAAGGTTGGAGAGGAGGGTGCTTGAGCTCGACCCGGAACCTAGAGACGAGGCCAAGCAAGGGAGGAGAGGTACCTATGCGCAATCACCTCCCCTTTCAGTGCCTCGTATGTAGGAGTGGAGATGTCTCGCTTGTACGCGCAGTTGTCGTTGGTCGATGGCATTGATACGGCCGTAATCGAAGAAGCGAGGGTCCTGAGTAGGGAGTTGAGGCTTGGAAATCCAAGCTTGAAGTTTGAAGTCGTCGTTAAAAAAGGCCAATGGCGTACTCCAAGGTCGGAAGAATCAGCTGATGGTAATGTGGATGTTGGTGTCGTTGCCGGAGGCGAAGCTCGCTAAGCTTCCAGCTTAGAGGTGGCATGGCAGATTTTTCTGGACGGTGTTGAAGGACTGAGCATTACATGACGTCCTCGTAAGGCTAAGAAGGCAGCAATATACAACGACCAGCGTGAGCACCGGCGTGTGGTGAATTCGTTTCTCTGCACAACAACTCCATGCGTCTGCGCAGGGCAGTAGCAGTCGGCTCGAACGCGAGTACGACGCGGGTGCGGAAAAAACTTGTGCTCGTCCCATCCCCTCCTCGCATGCTGGCAACATTTTCCTGAGTTAGTTCCTTGGGCCACGAATGGTTACGATATGCATTTCAAAGTGAGACCCAGAATGAACCACAGAGAACACAGGGCACAAAGGCGGGGAAGTCGAACTTGGCCCAATATAAGAGCCACAAAATGCCAAGGAGTCGCTGCTGCTGCCAGTGGATGACGAAAGGTCAATATAGATTCTAGTAGTAGTAGTAGAAGAAGCTGATCGGCATGACCAGTCATCACATGACTCGAAAGTAGCATGACCCGTATCCGATAATCATCACTTCGAAGTTATCATAGAACGATTGGCATGTGACTACTTGCATAAAAAGGGACATATGTCGGCGACCGTCCCATATTACATCTGGCGGAGTCTGGCGGCTGTACACACGGCGGTACCTTTGATACCATTACACCTCATGGTGCCCGACATCGAATTTGCTGTCCAGCCGACATCCTTCCCTGAAAACCGCGTCCCTAGGGATTGTCCCGACTCGGCTGTCCTCCGAAAAAGCATACGGATTTTAGAACCAGATCACTCTTCATTGGAGATCATTCAAGGGCAGATATCGCCAAGTTTGGTGAGGAGGCTGGGCTCAGTTCAGACTTCAAGGCTGACACATCCGAGACGGAAAACCCGAGCCTTGTTGAGAATAATTTATATCTACTTTTTCTTAGAGTGCTTATTTATCGACGACGTACACTAGGCCGACACTATGTAAACGTGGAATTGACATGATACCAGAGCGATTTAAGCTCACAAACTTGCTTTCTCGAATCAGGGTCACATGCATAGGAGTCCACAGACCAAAGTTTCCTGGAATTGTTGTTCACTGCTCTCCAAAAGGTATCACTCTTTACGCGAGGAAGGGCGTTCGTGTTCTAGTTTAAGGCCCATAAGGTCATGATGCAAGCTAGTTTTAGAGCACTGAATATCAGGATTAAATAGACCTTGAATGTTTTCCGCAGTGGTCATTGGTCGAGTTGGGCAAGAGAGAACATCTTACAGACTGATGACTCTTCTTGCCATTGACGACATGGTCCATCAACTATGCATTCAAACTTAACAGGGAAGTATGACGATCGTAGGAAGGTACCATAGGCCGGGGAGGCAAGCAAGAGAACGAAGATGTGTGGCAGGAGCATGAAATGAAAGCGACAAATACATCAGGCAAAGTAATCAACTTCTATAACTCAAAGATATCAAATCAGTTAGAATCATGACCATAGAGATCGATTTGATCATGGCTCGCAGAAAAGCTGGAAGCGGAACTTTCGTTTATTTCCTGGGTCCGGGGACATCCAGCGTCGCTGCCTTCAACATCGCCATCTGAGGCAGGCATGTCATCCGAGTCTGACTCGGAATCTTCTTCGCTGGTGCTTGTGTAGCCTAGCAATTCCATGGCCCTTTGGAGACGCATTATTCAGGAACAACAACAAAAGAACGAAAGAAAGAGACGCACGCGCTTATTCGCTCAATCCGCGCGAGCTCTTTGTCGGCAGCATTTTCAGTATCTGAACCGGTATCTGAACCAGTATCTGAACAATAACCGAGATTCCGCATGGCGCTAAATAGGAAGTAAGATAAGTAGACGCTGACAATCAGAAAATGTGATCATTTACAGGCGCAGTTTGGCACGGCGCTCAGGCTTCGTGAGGTACTTCAGACTTGCTTTCCATTTGACTGGGCAATCAAGAGCATCGTGTCGAATTTGCCGGTCATCGTCCCGACCAAATTGGGATTCGCAAGTGTCCTGAATGGCTGGGCGATCGGCGTAGTACTTGAAAATATCTTCCACGAGGTTAAGCTCAGTGTTCTGGTCATTGTCCAGATCAGGACAAGTGCCTGAAGCGACCGGGGAATTTGTAGCCGAGACAGCAGTTGACATCGTGGAGTAGCAAGCGGATGTTGATTGGCTTGAAGAGGCTTTCTATGAGTTTGACCGTGGTTAAAAGACAAATAGGCTGTACAGCTCAGACAGATAAACTTTAGAGTCCGACGCTCACAATTGGTGTTGGGAGGCATAAGAAAAAGTGAACTGCCTGATCGACGCAGCAAGGACACAGACCGGTGGCATAGGTTCTTCAGTGCCAACGAAGAGGCGGGAGACAGTTCTATCGGATCGACGGAAGTTCCGTTTTTAGGAGTCAAGGTAATTGTTGACCGGGAGCATCTACAAGTCAAAAGAATCTGACTGATGAATAAGAGCAGGATGCTGATACAGTATGAAGGGCAAGCATAAGTAGTGGAAAGCGCGACAACAGTCGCCAAGGATTGCGATATACTCATAACGTGCAAATACGCGGTACGGGCCGTACGGCTAGACCAGAATAGAATAATAGGAGTATGTAGATGCCTCTTCATGCGGTTCTGCAGCACTCAATGACTGTCAGCATGTCCACAGTACATATATCTGAGGAGAGAAGAATTGATGTCTATCCACTACGTAGTCTGACCCAGTGAGGTCAGGCACTGCATGTGCATTCCCTGGCATCTTAGAGCCCAGGTCCGATGAGGCACTAGAAAGAAATGATTGATGCGGATATAGTGGCGGAAGAAACGAATTGACTCACGCAACCTTCGTAGGTATTAACAGCTTGGTTAGTATGACTTCGTCGTGCCTGTCAGAGGGCGCCTTGAATTCATACTAAATTTGGAAATTTCCGGAGAGTTGGCACTGAACTTCTGTGATATCTTGCCTGCATTTTGACCTTCTCGCCATGCCGATAGGGCGGCGTACAATTAGGAGAGCATTGAGCTATATGAGGAGCAATGGTAAGAGAATGGCTTATGCAGTGGGACCCCAGGCGACAAGAGGTCCTGATTGGGATGTCTCCGATGGCTCAAGACATGAGTCATCGAGCTTGAACCCGAGGGCGGTTTATGGTGTGAAAAGCGTCCTTGATTGAATTGATAGCAGGGGAATTGAGATAGATTTGACTACCTGGTTTCGAGTCTTTGGTAAGGCAGATCAACTACGAAAGAAGCGTTAGTGATGATTCAATGCAAACTAGATTTGGAGACAAAAGGTACAGACGACGTTCTCCATGGGCGCCAACGTTCCTTGCAACCGACGCCAAATTCAAGTTTGAATAGTGCCATATAGCTGGAAGCGGCAGTGCGGGGCTTACTCGGCGGTTCGAGAGACGATCGATGACCTGCGGAGGGAAGGTGTCATGCGGGAACGCGATGAACTGACAATGAAGATACCAAGACGTACTCATTAACCAGCTGGTCTTGAAGAATTACAAGCTCGATGCCCCCGAGACAGAGGGCATGGACCTGATTATGCACAGAAAGGACACCTTCCAGGGTGCACCGGTGAGCCGCAAAGTCAGGTCAAGCCTCCTCCAATCTTGATGGTAGAAGTTTGGGGTTTATTTCACTCTTGTTAGTCGAGGCAGAGCTCGCAAAGTGGTAAGATACTGGGACTGGCTGAGCAACAATCTAAAGCCACAGAAAAAACAACGTACCTCAGTGGCAAGCGCGGAAATCCCCTTTGTGGCTTGGCCTGACATCGGACCATGGAGCGATACACCTTTGTAGCTGGAGACTTGCGAGCCCCAGAAACTGGCTCCTCGTTTTGTCGCCTCGTTCATGGCGTCGAACGTCCCTTCCGATCCAGAGGGAGGAGAGCGGAAGGACCCCGAGCTAGAGACACGAGGGCTACGGTCAGGTTTGAAACTGGCCGTCTCGACACCGTTGTTGTCGATAATCGCTGCTGGTTCTTTGGGGGCCTACAAGTTGCATTAAAACTTCGACGCTCCAAGAGGAAATCGGAACCTTACATCACCTTCGAGAACCACATGAACTTGCTTGTCTGTCATGCCAGACACGTCGAGATCGCCCACATCCTCATCCTTAGAATCATCCGAGTCCCCTCACCCCTTTCCCACCGGCATCTATCTAGAAGTTCTTCGTTGAGCGACCATGAATGCGAAGAGTTGAGACATGTAGGCTTGGGCAGTTTCTTGGTTTGGAAATGAAACTGAGGGTTGAAGTATTAGACACAGACCTGGCGGAATGGGAGTATCACGTAGGTGAGAAAGAACGTGGTGGTCGGAGTCAAAGAATCGGCGATGGCGTCTCATCGTTACAGCCACTCACTCAGTGTCCTTGCGAGTAAACAGTGCGTGTCCTGGTTTCTGATTACAGCGGAATTCTAGCTCACGCCATATCGACCAAAGATTGTCTGGTGAAATTTGGGCAGGGAGCAGCGCCTCAGAGAGATATCGAATGTTATATAAATTACGCACAACCACTGTAAAAGATATTGACGTCGAAGAACCTCTCGATTTGGTGCGCCTTCCCTTGACAAGCTCTGTCACTTCTCCTCCCTGTACTGAGTACTCCTGATGAGGTTGATAAATGGCAGTTACGACTGGCAACACCGTGATTAATGGTCTTTGACTTCGGATGTGCTCGACCAACAATCCCGTGTAATGCGGATACTTCACCGTCCACTAGTGAGCGCGGTGTTTTCTGTCCTTCCCTCTCATACCAGTGCCACACTGACAAAGAAATTAAAAGATTTACACGTTCAGGGAGCTCAGGACACCCACTTACATATCTTATTGCCTTTGCTTTTGCGCTACACGGACCTATTGACATGGTAAATAATCGGGCAATTCGAAAGGACGCAGAAAGTGAGTCTACCTAATCCAGTTGCGATCGACTTCTATTCTCCTCTTGTCTTGCCTTCAGTGCAGCTCGCGAACGCCGCCGGGGTATCTTTTACTCTCGAGCTTCTTTACCTCGATCTTCGTAGAACAGGGAGGGTTGTCACAGGCGACAGGACTCGAGCCTGGTTCTGCTGATGCCGAGCCGTTGCTCAATCGAGCCACAGCCGCCTTTCTTCGTTGCAGCTGGTCATTTTCGCGACGGACTCCGCAGGGTACTTCCGCTCGCTCTATGTAGTCGAGCTTCACTGAGACGTACTCTCATTACAGTTCCATCTCCTGCCTTCCACTGCTTAATACGGTCCACCAAGTACAGACGTCACCTGTCCAAAGTGTGGAAGACTTTTCACTCTTCGTAGAATCCTCGAATCACCTTCGGCCCATTCGCGAGTCCCTCTAGGCCAAGCCGCCTTGAAGGTTATCAGACAATTCGCCACGGTGCTTTCAAAATATCAAACTCACAGCCAGCGATTGATACATTCGCCGGCGATGCTCTCGTCACCGCTGAAGACCACGCAAATGACACATTTGGCCAGGATCCGGGTAATTTCTCCGTTGAGCAAGACACTTTGCCGACCATCGAAATGTTAGAAGAGGGTGAATTGGCGAAGCCGAGAAAAGAGCCGGCTTGGAACCAGAGTTGGAAAAGCTAGGAGCCGTTTAGAGAGATCGTTCCTGTTGTGGGTACAGATGAAGACTATCCGGGCGACATAGAGGATCCGGAGGCGGAAGAATTATAGACACCCTGGACTGCGGGACGCGTTGTCGTCGATGAAGGGCTCGGAGTAAAGCCTGCTGCAAAGATGCAGTGCATAAACAAGGACTCATCATCCAGAGCAGGCCAAGCGATGGGTCAGGAAAAGACAAGTGATACGTGGTATATAAACCATCGCTCGGGAACAAGAACTGATGGCTCTCCTTTACCTCGAATCTGGATGGGGAGATTGCCTTGTGGGTTAATCACGAAGGCCATTTTCAACGGCTTCCCTTGGGGTTGAAGATTAACACTGTGGTGTCATGATTTCCTTACAGCAAACCTATCTGATCTTTGGTTCTGAAGGCACTACACGCCTTGATCTGCCGTACGAGGACTCAGACGACCTGTTTGCCAATATCCAGCTCCCAGATGGGCACTCGAGATCTTTCTAGTCCAATCCGATAGGGTGCTCCGGAGTGAAGGAACTTTGTTCTCTGAATGAGGACATCTGAGTAGTTTTATATTTCCACTATTCTCCCATTTCGAGCTACTAGGCATAGGTCTACCTTTGTTCTCTAAAATTGATCAAAGATTTTGTGAGACTGTGTGAGGAATAATTCACTACAAGTGCAGCTAGGAAATTTCTCCATTGGGGTATTGTTCTTTCTGTGACATGGTGATTGCAAGTAGCTTTTCCACGTAGAGCAGAAAAAATCCATGCTATAACCCAAAGTCCACAATCATAATTATTTGATTGAGTTGGCACAGTCTTTGTGTGCATTAGTAGTAATTCAACACCAATCAAGAACAGGAGCATACAATCACCGGTTGGGCAATCCAGTCATGAATTGGAATATCAAGTTGGTGATCATGTCGATTTGCAAGCAATATCAGACGAGTGAATAGATTTGACAGGTCCTAGAATTACAACAAAATTCCATGAGATAAGTAAGTCACCAAAGCAACTTTGACTCACCTTCAGGTCATAAGACCAGGCTTCCTGGTCTACCAAACTATCATAAAGCAGAATGACTCTATGCTTGGGGTATGCAACACAAAGGACCCAGTGCATTTGCTGTGGTCGGTGAATAGGAAGGATCCAGACATCTTTATCCCAATACTTGGTTGAAGACATTGTTCTCCATAACTCTTGGTCTCTAGCCTTGTATCTTGCTCTAATGAGATCGTGAGTGGTAAAAAGAGCACAATGGTGACTATTGAGTCCTAGAGACGGGTCCTTGTCGCATATATCCTTGAGAATTGTAGCACATCCATTAAGGCATATATCGTTAAGCATTGTTTCTGCTTGAGTCAACCTTTGAAGGTCGTCAAGATTGAAACCAATGCCATGGAGTGCACTGAAGCTTGGAGGGCTTGCTAGAGGCACTGGCATTTTCAATGTAGAGACATCCAAATCATCCTCAATGATACCTAACTAAGAATAGTGATATCAGATTTCAGCAAGCATTCAATAAGCATTATTAAATCAAGACACTAGGGCTGCACACTGAACCATAATGATAGGCAGCGGTAGGAATACAGCCTTAAACTGACACCAAAATCTCGTAGACCGTAGTTACGGCTATGGGCCTATAGCATGCAATATGAGACTTACCGGTTCTATCCAAGCCAACTTTGTCATGTGCATGTTTTGTATAGCACATGTATCATCAGGTATGGAAGCTCCTTCAAGCTCCTCAGTAGACAACAGGACATCAGTCACAAGAAGCAAAGTTGTTGGATCGATGTCTTGGTTAACAGGCTCCATTGAACCTAAAGAAAGAAATTCTCATCTAGTCAAGTATTTAAAAACGGCCAAACACTTACTTTCGTCTATAACTTCATGGTCAAAGTCTGCACTTTGAGCATATATTTTCTTTCCTTCTCCCATTGGATTTCCACCAATCAGCTGTAAAGCAAGCTCTTTTGCATGAGCACATTGTGCATCAAATCTTTCAGTAGGTATAAATGGATTAATCCAGTAGGCTTTCAGCTGCAGCAAATGATCACGACAACGTGAAAGGTGCACTAGAAGTGAAGCGTCTAAATCTAGTTAAGTATATGCTGCATATGTCATGTTGATTGGGAGAAACATACTTGAAGGTGAATATAATGCCAGCTCCACAGCCAGAAGCTCTCTTCCAAGCCATCTACAAAGGTTTTCAGCTTCTGACTGCAATCGCCTTTTTTCCTCAAGACAGCGGGCTTGCTTCAGCATTGCATATATACCTGATTGAACATTGGGATTGCGAAGCCATGGCAGTGGTTTGGAATCTGATGTAGTCCAGACATCTTCTGCCAGTAAAGAACTGTCTCGGAGCTCTGATAGCTTTGTTGGCAGTGGTTGAGGAAGAGGTAGGTTGCATGCTGGATTGTATAGACGCTCAAGAGTAGCACAGTATGCATTATACTTTTTGATGGCACTCATTAAGGCTGGTTGACGTCTTGAGATTGCCTTCCTTGTTTGCTGGTGTAATTTTGTTCCTGGACAGAGATTGAGTAAAACAATGAGTCAAACAGAAAGCTTTCATACCAAGTGCTGAATTACGGCCCCCAACAGCCTGATCAAGCCTATCCCACTCAAAGAAGCTGCTAATGGCTTGCCTTCTGATAGTGATTTTGAGGTCATGAGCAAGTCTGAGAGCTTGTCGAAACTCTGGTTCGGCTTTCTTGACCTGTAGTGGAGATTTGTCATTGCTTAAGGAAACATATAACTTTTCAAGGTCTCGGCTATTCTGCTCATGAGTCTCTTGTATAGCTTTGAGCATGTTCAGTGATTTTGTGGCTTTGGATGTTTTGAGTGCTTCCGCAGCTACTTGGATTGCATTTTCAGCACTGTCCCAGTGACCTTGCAAACTGAGGAGGGCATCAAGTTCTTTATTAATCTGTATGTGTGCTCCTGTAATATTGCATTAAATTTTGAAGACTTGTTTTGAGAAATCTGAGACCACATACTTGGCTTTACTGATAGTTGAGTTTCTTTCTGAAGTTGCCACTGTTTTCTGATATCATCTATCTCTAGCTGAATTTTTGACAGAGTGCATTCTGCTCTATCTTGCTGTGACGTAGCTCCTTCAAGTCGATGCTTGATCCAACTGCCTAAGTTGTCAAGGGACTCAGAGGCAATGAATGATAATTGACGATCTGTGAGCCAGAGTCTTCGAGCGCCCTAGAAATTTAATAACATGAGTGAATAATTCAATGTGGGTAGGAAAATCAACCGACAGATGATGCTCGAACAATGGGTATTAGCTTCGTAAGTCGGGACCACACACGCTCAGCTCCTTCTCCATCTGTTAATCCAAGCCCATTGCATAAGCGGGGATTATAAACCAATTGACAAGCCCATTGATGACCATATGCATGCATAGCACTTGTCACAAACTGTATACGTTTGGCAATGTCATCCGGGATAATACCATACTAAAGTATATGTCAGTGACTGAGTCTGATTGTTAGAGTGAGGTTCCATACCAATTGATTACTGCGATCAATCACACAGCCAACATCATACAGTACTACTGCAGTTGCATGCTTTGGTACAAATTGAAAAAACCACTTGATAAGAGCAACTGCATACTTCTGTTGCTCCCCTGGTGTGTCGATGTTTGCAAAAAAGATGGGAATGTCATGCCGGCAAATAAGTGACATATATCCCTGATCATCATATCTTTCATTACCCGAACTGGCTTTTTTTTTATCACCGTTTGCTGCATGGAAAGCAT
>NHYE01005096.1:0-13348 GCA_002938385.1 Gymnopilus dilepis | reverse complement strand
GAAGAAGTTCGATGTCTACTACCCAACCGGTAATCCCTTCCTCTTACGGATGCCGGTATCAGCTTCCTCTTTTGGAATACCCAATGGCCCTACGGGCAAACCTGGCCACACCTTCCATGAATCGCGAGATAAAACGATGGCATTTGAAATATAATAGGTTTCCATCCCTGTCAGAGAGGGATTGCTCAGAAAGACGGTGCAAGTCTGCAGAAATATTGCAGTGCGTGAGCGGACATCGACACAGAGCTGCATTACGACGCCTCGTTGACAACAAGGCAAACCTGACTACATGTTGACAAACGATAATGGTGATCATATAGGGAAAAAAACCAAAGGAAGGATAAAGTACAAGCGTCGATGTTGGTCAATGTATCAGTCGCTAGAAGGTAATACTAACATCGTCGACGTCGGGTTCATCAGATTCGACGCCAACAAATTGAACAGAACGGCGAAGTGACGGCTCAAAGGAAGTATTATCAGGCTTCACGACAGCATCACGACCCGAGTTGGAAGAGGAAGTATCGCTACTGGTATCTTCGTCGGAAAACACGGCTATTTCCTGATGGGTCTTGGGAGAAGCTTGAGACGAGTCAGAAAGTTATACAGGCATAGGATAAAATAAGAGCTCCCACGAGAATAGGACCGTCTATGATATAAGCAGTAGTCCATGTAGCTGTCATCGTTCCGAAGCAGTGCAGTCAAGTTAACTAAAATTGAGGGAGACGTTAAAGCAAGGACAAGGGAGTTAATGAGGTGCTCACTGAGAAAAGGACAGCGCTCCTCCTTTCTTCCCTGTACATCGCACTCTAAAGTGACGTAGCAATCTCCGTCTTCGAATGCTTCCTTCACCAACAAAGCTGTTTCTTTTCCGTGGAAGCAAGTTGGAAGGTCGAACTGACGGAATTGACAATATTCACGCATTTGGTCAGGCGCAACAGGTATTCCTTGCTCAGTGAGAGGACTGGATATGAACATTATCATAGAGCGACATGGAGGGTAATTTAGTTAACTTACTAAGGTACTTCGAGAAGGCGACCAGGGAAGGGATAAGGCCTGAAAGTTGTTATATTGTCTGCAAGAGATTGCTCTCGCACCAAGTTGTTTTCGAAATCAGAATCAAAAGGATGCATCGTGCGTGGGAGCAGATGGAATGGCCAGGGGTATGATATGCTGGATCCGACATGCAGAGACTGGGGCTGATATAGGCAGCGGAGTATACGTCGAAATCGGGAGATCTGTCAAATGCGAGCAGAGACCGTAAAGAGAGAGATGGTTTCTTGGGAAGTATACGTACAGAGAGAGCATGGTATAATTATCAAACGCGAGCGGAGACCATAAGGAGCGAGATAATTTGGAAGTAGACGTAAAGAGAAAGCATGATTTAACATGGACAGAGGTTTGCGAAGATGGTAAACGTTGAAAACGCTTTTGACGGCATGAACAGAAATGGTCGTCTGCGGTGAAGACAAATACTTACAAATATCTTACATGTACGGTGCAGTGATGAGGAACACATTACTTGACTTTACAACCCCACTCCCCATGGACATAATATGCAATACGGAAAAGACGTAAACGACATGCCTGTATAACGGATCCATTGTCCGCATGGGCGACGAAATAGCGGGGAACGTACGCGAGCTGAAGGTCGATGAGGTAAAGGGAAGATTTGTAGTCTTCAGAAGGACTGGTGAAGCCAAAGCCTAAGAACGCAAGTACAATCGTACGTGATCCACGTTTGTAGAGCATTTCATAAGCATTCCTCATAAAGACTATTGAACTGTAGCGTCCATGTCGTAATTGCAGGTCAGGTAACATCCGAGGCTAGAAATTGGATGCGTATGCGGACGTAGCGCTATATATAAGACTCGTTTCATGGTCTGAGGAGGTCCGTCTTTCGCTCAACGGCATGTCGTCTTTTGCGCTCAAAGTTCCTCCAGAAGTCTACTTCATGATTATCGATAATGTCCCTGGTTCGACCAAGGTCTCTCTACTTCGAACGTGCCGCTATCTGTTCAATGTGGTAGTGTCTGCCTTATACAGGCATATAACGGTTGTCGGCGTAGGCGCACGCTTACTCTCACTCACTATATTAACGTGCAGAAGGTTCAATTATGCGGTATTAACTCGAAGTATTTGCTACAGGGGAAGCAACATCGACGACTTATACCTTACGTATCCTTTATTCGTCGACGCGATATGTAGCATGAAGCATTTATCCTCGATGACACTCACTATCCCAAGACATCATACGTCGACTTTCATGACTATTGTAACCAACAAGGGACTCGTTCGCACCCCGTCGTCCATTTTGGCAAACATCCGAAATTTGATATCGGACGATCAGACGTCATTGTCCTCGCGGTATACGCTCCCCAAGCTTCAAAGAATTAGTTTCGACGGAGATGTAGACCTTGTCAAGCTAGGTTGCAACAGGCCGATTAACAGCCTGAAATTGACCTCAAAGATGACCGCAGGCGAGCTCGGCCGGGTGTTCGACCTCATAAACGGGAGTCTCCTGCAAACCCTCCATTTGGCATTTTTCATAACCACTACAAAAGAGCTCCTTTACATCTTGTATGGCCTATCGGAAGCATGTCCGTGCGTATTGTTCATGTCGATAGAAACTGGTATGTTCAATGCCATGGTGAGCATTTACTTTATAAGCGCCTTTGTAATAGTCAAATCGCTCACTGGACGTAATCAGGAACTTTCGGCGACGATGGCTAGCCCTCCTTCGCTGTTTCCCAGACTACGTTCGTTCCTGGTGAACCCGGAGGACGATAGACCGCCAGTGTTTGGGAGTCTGCCTCATGAATGTTTTCTGAGACAAAGGAAACATTTAGAGAAGGCAAGACTACAAATGCCCTATCTGGATCATGTCCAATTCGGATCTGTACAGTGGCGGTATCCGTCGTCTCGCATATGCGATGGTCCGTGGGGTTCAGGAGCATTTGCGGTCGATCATCCGATTGATATGCAATCAACTGACAAGAGCCGTCAAGGAAAGTATAGTTGCTTATATATCATTGAGTGAACGGTCTAGGCTTTGGAGGATGGAAGAGGGCTTGTGCGAAGCCAAAGGCAATACATGGAAAGGGTAGAATACTCGAAGAAAAAGGATATAATACGGTGTCTCGTTTGAAAGTACGCAGTACTGAAGCCTGTCGAGTAGTAATTTGGACATCCCTAGTATCTAAGAACCCGATAGCAACGCAATATGACGGCAGTCGCGCTCATGAAGAAACGAGGAAGGGAACGATTAACATCTTGCTTCAATTATACGTGTAGGACGGAGCAGAATTTAACAAGAAATGTCAAATTGTTACGGTTTCTGGTTCTCAACCGCTCATTTGAGTAAGTCGACTCGAGCTTTGGAATGTTTTACGAGTTCGTCTTGTCATTCCGCGCCTATAGCCCTAATAAGGCCTCCTACTTGGCAAACACGGTCTCGTCAGAACTGCGTTCTCTTGATTTCCAGCCCTTTTCTCTGCCAGAAGGTTTACTGACAGCATGTGCTTCAACCTGCAAGGTCCGTGGTCGTTTAACGCGATAGTATGAGCTGGCTGTATAAGCTATTTAGCATTTTATTTACGGGTTATCACGTTTCTCCCTGCAGGCATCTTATTGCCGAGGTTTATGACTTTTGACTGTATTTGACGAGTCGTACATTCGCTTATCATAAAACAGAGAGACGGACAAGTATGTACATGATTTCAGGTTGACATATTGAAGTTATGAAAGACCAGATCAATTGAAGTCAGCGGTGAATCCGTCGCGTTTTAGCCTGCCCTAAATCCATCAGCACAGATCGATGACCGTGGCTGCATTGAAAGCTCTTGCTTGGTCTTGGTTCTGAAGCTTAGAAGACCGATCAGCGAGAGTTTCAACCGTCGTGGAGGATGTAGAGCCATTGAAGTCGTGGAAGTGAAACCCGTGGTATCCGGCCAATGAACCTTCCCATACTAATTTGATGCGCTCCAAGATCCTGCAATAACCGATAATGGCGTAGTTGTCGCCTCAATAGTCGGTGAAGTAGCACTTGGTTCACCGGTCGTATTTAAAACGAAAGCCCTTGTAGAAGTAACGGCAAAAGCATCCGCTGCCACTGCACTACGACGTTTACTGCCCTTCTTCGCGTCCGTTACCGCTCCTCTTGGTCCTCTGCAACCAGAAGTCGTAGCTGTAGTGTCTACTGATACTGAGGGAATCATTGCCTTCTC
Organism: Gymnopilus dilepis; assembly: GCA_002938385.1. Taxonomy (NCBI): domain Eukaryota; kingdom Fungi; phylum Basidiomycota; class Agaricomycetes; order Agaricales; family Galerinaceae; genus Gymnopilus; species Gymnopilus dilepis. Next base: position 9,125 of record NHYE01005096.1, on the reverse strand, counting down.
TGGGGTCGTCAGTCTTCTCGTCGGTTATGGGGCGCATGTTGTAAGCTCGATAGAATTGAGAGTTTATATTTCTGATATGTATGCATATTATATCGTTGGACTCGGGACACATTATTCATAAACGGTAAAAAGTCAATAAGCATGATATCTCAAAGATGTGAAACCAATTTAACTGTCTGGGTAGAGAAAGGGGCGAAGACAGGATCACGGGGTGGACATGTCATAGTCAACATCGTCGCAGTCGCCTTCGTCGATCTCGTCGTCGGAAACAGCGGGTTTGGGACCCTTATGTTCTGGCGGAAAGTAGTAATCGTTGATCAACCTGTTGGATTATAATGGCATGGGCGACAAAACACTATGAAGCGAGAGTAAATATTACATACACCTTTCTTAATTCAGGGACATCGGTATACGGCGGAACCACTTCCGAGTACGCATTTTCCATAATGATTTCCAAGCGGTAGGCAACACCTCTACCTTCCGTATGGTGCATCCAGGGGTACTGCGACTTTTATGAGACTGTTTGGCACATCGAAGCGAGGGGATATATCAACGCACTGGAAGTCGCATGTAATGTGACTTGATATGACCCAACGACTGATAAAAAGTAAGACCAAGATAGTAGATATAATCCTTCATCGACTCATGCGAGATCCAAGCAGATAAGGGGTCTACATCTATGGGAGATATGACCTCTGGATCAAATATCTTCAGACAAGTAAAGAGATACATAGAAAATTTGAACTCAACTCATCGCAAATCGTACTTCAATTTTATGTGCCTCAGATAATGCTCTGTCGAACTGGTTGTAAAGGGGCCGCTGCGGCATGTGACAAAGGACAAGACTGATGAAGAACACAACCGACTCGGCATGTTGCTCAATACGATCGACGATCCGCAAAAGGCCAGGAAGGTGAAAATTGTTGACAACTAGTACCCACTGTAGAGTACTGAAGATTGAAAACGAAAAAACCCGCTTCGCCGACGCAAGAATCAACAAGCCGTCCACAACGGACTGTTGGGAGCGATTTGATACCGAGGTAAATGCAAATTTCTCCTCCAGCAAGCGTTCCAAATCGTCGTCATCAAAAATGAAGGGCGGAAGAACGTCGGGAGGCATTGCATCGGCAAAACACTTCTTGGCTTGATAGAGTGCGTCAGCATAGACATTTTCTCTGTATATATCAGGCAGTTGAGTCGTCGCAAGTTGATACATTCAGAACACTCACTTTGAGATGAAAAGCTCCAGCACGCAGCGTAGTTCTGGACAGGTTACCTTCTCGAGAATGGCATGAAAGAGTCCATTGAACATCCTATTATGCTCGCGTAGCATCAAGTCGATGTAGAATAGGATGGTATGTCTGATGACAGGCGACGGCGGAGAACCCCATGCTTCTAAGTCAACATCAAACGTGATGGGCTTCAGCGACCAGTTTGTCGCTGATTCTGCTTGTTGTCGATAGAAACGCCAAATCTATAAAAGGACGGGTAAGATAGAGGTTCGACACCTTCCAGCTTATATTTGAGGGGTAGGCTTACAGCGTGAAACTTTATGGGAAACAGCGTCAGTCTTGAGGGATCTGCTGTCAGAATAGGCTCGTCTGAGGATTCGAAGGACATGACGTTGAAAAGCTCGCCAAAGGAAGCCGGACGCAGTGGACTTCGACATTATTGCCTCCAAGGTCTCTCATATATATACTCCCACAGCAAGCCGAACAAAGACAAGTACGAGGTGTATGTTTATCGCGAATCGAATGAGTACGGCAAGGAGAAGATAGGCAAGTACGTGTAAAGCAAAGTAATTCAGCTGTCCGGAAAAATGGACATGACACGCTACTGCGTCACATCACGTGGGCAAATCATATTACGTGAAATCTTCAACAGGCACGGTACGTCAGATCAGCAAAATGGTAGTTCGAACCGGTCTCAACTCGCCATTTGCATGGATCAGCATTATCTGCCATATGGATCTCGATGGCTGAAGATTTATACTAATAGGTCAATCGGTGTAGACGTGGCATGAGGCAAACAATGGATTGCCTGACTTAGGCTCGTGAATTATGCGAGCAAAAGCTTCAATCGCATTATAAGCTAGCAGGCCTCGCTTCGTACCACCTCAAGTCAGTAGTACGCAACATGGATAGGTATTCCCTCCATTCAGGTGAGCGGTTATTTTGTTCAGTACGCTACATAGTCATCTTATACAGCGTACAGTCAACCCAGGTATCCAAGCTCGAACAGGTCAGTGGATTTTACAGGGATTCAAGATCTGTTTGACTTGATCAAATAGAATACTCACTCAATGTTAAATAGACATCGCATTTACAAGGATCAGATCGGCAGGAGGCAGCAGCTACCTTGAAGAAGATGAAATAATTTCAGCGGAGAATCTCAATAATTTTTTCGACTTCCGAGAATGCTTCGCATCTGTCGAAGAGGCGGCTCATTATGCAAGAGATCCTACTAACTACGTTTTACTGGCGCCTCTACGCAATCTACTCAGCCACTACACATACCTTTCGAAGCAACACGTCAAGCAGATTGCTCGTCTACACAAGGTTTTCTTTCCAAACATAACAAAAGACGAATTGCTTGCCCATCTTCTTCGCCATCAATGCAACTCTATCTGTCAAAGAGTGGTATACGTATTCAAGTCAAGGTCGAAAAGACAGACACGATACATACCAGGTCAAATCATCTCGGAAGTTGGAGTAATCCCAAGCGCACAGAAAGCCATGGAACCTGCCGCTCGAGAATCGTACGTTTCAAGTGAGGAAACTCTCATGGACGAATGCGACGTTCCGGTCGGAAGCGACGCGGCGATGAATGATCAGGCATTCAATCATCTGGAGAAGGTCTCCGACGATCTTAAACTGTCGATTATACGAGACTGGCAGGAGGAACTAGCTCCCGATAACATCCGCACAGTCGTTTGTGCCGTATGCAGCACAAGGGAGAGAAAGGCCAGGAGCGTCATGGTTCATGGAACGAGCTTCGATCTAAAGCTCCTGCGAAACGATGAGCTGCCAACCGGACTTCACCCCAACTCGTACAACTTCGACGTTTATGATAGGGCTATACTCAATCCAAAGGGACTGCTTAACCTTACCGAAGTAGGGGACATGATCATGTGCAGGGCATGTTACACCTCCCTAAGGTCTGGAAACATGCCCAAATTCGCGCTGAGTAACTGGCTATATTACGGAAGGGAAAATCTACCTGACGAAATACGAGAAGCGTTATCAGAGGCGTCAATGTTCGAGCGCATGCTGATATCGAGAGCACGTTGTAATTCAATATGCTGCAAGTTCAAAGTGGCGGACGAAGACGGAAACAGGAGCGCGTTAGCTGGATTTAGAAAGGGCATCAGAGGAAATGTCATGGTGGCACCATTGGACGCGTTGAGGTTACACAAGGTTCTGCCACCGAAGATAGAACTGAAGGATACCATGGCCGCTGTAATCGTCGGCAATAAAATGCCGTCGAAGCATACCATTTCAAAACTCGGTCCTGTCCTTGTCAGAAAGTCAAGAATCCAATTATTGTTGTCATTCCTGCTGACCTACAACCCACATTATCGCCCCGGAGACGACCTTACATTCAGCCAAAGCAATCTAGACGCTATTCACGACAACGCGGATGGGCCCGAGGTGCCCAAGACTGTCATCATTACACACATCGACTCTAGCGAAGGCACTGAGAATATCAACGCCGACTATACGCCCAGGAATGAGGACGAGCTTATAGAAAGCGATAGGCTTGGCGAACTCGTAATGGAAAATGTGGGATATACAGACGGCGACCATTCCTCGAATGCATATAATGCTATGAAGCTGCTTGCGCTGGACAGGTGTTTAACTGGCAAACCCTTTGTGATCTCTGGTACGGGTAATCGCCCAGTACCCGATTTCAATAATCCCAGCATCTTGACTTGGCTATTTCCCCACTTGGATCCATGGGGTATTGGAGGCTTCCACGAGCCAAGGCGTCGAATTAAAATATCTATGGAAGAACAGCTGAGACATCTCTTGAACATAGATGATCGAAGCTTCGAAACTGACGCCGAATTCGCCTTTGTGTTTTATAACACTTTAAGGAGGGCAGAAGTGTCGCAAAACGTTCGATTCCGAGTGCCCATGAAAGAACAGAAGAGAATAGTCGAAGAGCTGAAGACCATAGATCCTTCGGAATTACGCCGATTATCGACCGTTATGGAGCAAGATCATTTGTTCAAAGCAGTAAACTCAGAACAGATTCGCATTCTCAAAATTCTGAGATCCGTTACAATGACAACTCGCAGCCTTCCCGGGAGTGATGGTTACAAATGGAATATGAGGAGACAAATCCGTGCCATAATCAATGCCAAAGGTGCCCCGACATTGTTCATAACCCTAAATCCAGCGGACGTAGACAACCCCATTGTGAAGCTCTTCGGAGGCGAGGACATTGACGTGGACGATTTATTCAACGGTAATTTACAGGAGATGGACGCTTGGAGAAGGAAAGTGTATGCAGCACGAAATCCTGCAGCCAGTGCAAAATTCTTCGATCTCATGGTGCAGACCTTCATCAAGGTTATTTTGAAGCATGGAACCGGACGTCGAGGACTGTACGGCGTGTGCGAGGCGTATTTCGGAGCCGTAGAAGCACAAGGCAAAGGCACTCTCCATATTCATATGTTGATTTGGCTTCGTGGCCATCCTTCACCCGAAGTTCTGCGAGAACGACTAATGACTTCTGATCAACATAAAATCGCATTCACAGAATGGCTCGAGTCAGTCATTATGAACCAGTTCCCGACGATTTCAGAACGAGCCGAGGACGATCCTTCTAGACTCAAGAGAATCAGGTATCATGAACGCGGAGAACCTCATCCGGGAGCCATTTTAGGACTATTAGCAAAACCCGGAATGTACGGGACCGATGATCAGTTCTGGCTGCAATACAAAGAGCATCTTACACGGCTACTACATGAATACAATTGGCACATCCATACAGCGACCTGCTTCAAATATTTAAAGCAGGGGGAAGAAGGGCTGGACAGCAACTGTCGAATGCGCATGGACGGCCAACTTCACCCGGTCACAACAGTTGATATGGATACTGGACGGGTAGAACTCAAACGGCTCCATCCTTGGATTTCGAGTTACACGGACGTCGTCACATTCCTCATGCAATGCAATATGAACGTCCAGTTCATCGGCTCAGGACACGAAGCGAAAGCCTTCATATATTATGTGACAGACTACATAACCAAGGCATCCCTTCCTGTTCATGCAGGACTGGCTGCATTATGGTATGCTGCAAGGAAGATATACGAATATAACGAGAATCCAAGCGAAGCTCCCGACAGTTACTTCACCAAGGCCCTCACTAAGTTTGTGAATGCGATTATGGGACGTCAAGAGATTTCTCACCAGCAAGTCATGAGTTATCTCGTCGGAGGAGGTGACCACTATACATCTGAAATGTTCCAGAACGTGTACCTTGGCGCCTTTATCAAATATATCGCAGATGAGGAGAAAAAGACGGTACAAGACGTCAACTTAATCGACGAAGCAGCCGAACCTGACATGGACTTCCCAGCCGAGGAGACCGTATCGTTAACTATAGAAAAGGAGGACATAGGCGTGAACAATCAGGTCTGGGACTATCGATATCGACCTCAATCAGAGCCGTACGGGTCCATGTGTCTGTACGACTTCGTCGCCAAGACGAGCAAGCGAAAGATGAAAAAGAAAGATACATTGGCAGACTCGAGCGACTCCTTTTCATCATGGGATCACCCTCAGAGAGGAACACACCGTCTAGCAAAGCGAAATGTAGAGGTCTTACCAGTCATTATAGGCCCGTCATTGCCAAATAGGCGAGCATCTGAAGAGGCTAGAGAATTCTGGTCGAAGCAAATCATGATATTATTCAAGCCATGGAGGTCATTGTCGGAGCTAAAGAACCCAGGTCGTACATGGAGGGCTCAATATGATGCCGACGAAGAGGGAGGTATACTGGGCGGCCATCAGGATATCATAGCCAACATGCAACTGTTAACGGAATGTGCAGATGCTCGATTTTCGAAGACAGATATCAGTTCCATAAACACCGGACAAGAGCCCGAGCAAGATCGGGAGACAGAAATTAACCAATCGGCAAGGACAGATATTGATGCTGCAGATGAAGAGGCCCAGGGGATTCGAGACACACAGCAATGGAGAGAGCAGTATTGCAGTGATGTCTTCGGAACATTTGAAGTCGATCCAGAGGACCTAGAGGGGACGGGAACAAGTCAAGGACACAAGGTGCCAGTACAACTTCAGGACGAGCTTGGAAAGCAAGTTGTCGACGCCTTGCAAGTCTGTCTTCGACCAGAGGATGTCCACCGTAGCCATTCACATGTGTCAGACGCAAGCGCGGAAAGATATTATCGTGATGTGCATGGCGACGAAGTTAACGTCCACTGTGCAATCATGGCCAAAAAGAGGAAGAGGCAAATAAACACGGAAGATGAAGGGGACGATCGAGAAAGCAAAAGAATATCAACGCAGTCAAATCATCCATTTGTTACAATCGACACTTTACCTCTTAACTTCGAAGGCGAAAGGACCAAATGTCAGCGGACAATGAACGAGATTGTCTCTGAAATGAACTTAGGCACGAAGCCGGAACAGCTCGAAGCCTTCAAGACCGTAGCAGACCACGTGGCTACTAGAGAATCTGAGCAGCTGGTGCTCCTTGTATCTGGAGTGGGCGGTACAGGCAAATCCCATGTGATCAAATCTATTGTCAAATTCTTTGAAAGGCTCGGGCGACGAGGGACGTTGTTGATTGGTGCGCCTACGGGGAGCGCGGCAGTCCTAATAGGAGGAGCGACGTTGCATTCATTGATTCTGGAACATGCAAGCGAACGGGGTAAGAAGAACGTATCGAAACTGGCAGCGATATGGAAGGGAGTAAAATATCTTATCATAGACGAAGTGTCTATGCTAGGTGCCAAGTTCCTCAACAACTTGTCAGAATCGTTGCGACAGGCGAAAGGAGATGATATAGTCAATCGGGACAAGATATTCGGGGGAATTAACGTCATATTCATGGGAGACTTGTGCCAGCTGAAGCCCCCCAGACAAGTTGCACTGTACGGGCGACCAACTGCGAAAACGAAGTCGAATAAGGCGACTAGCAAAGACGAAATCAGGACAATGAACGGTATTGTCATCTGGAAACAAGTGACTAAAGTCATCGAGTTGGTGAAGAATTGCCGTCATTCAGGAGATCCCCGATTTTCTGACTTTCTGTCTCGGCTTCGAGTTGGAAAATGCATCGGATTATCGACGAATGCGACCTCAATGGACGACTATCAATACCTACAGTCGCGGCTATTGACGAATATCTATCGCCAGAATCCACAGGAACTCGAGTCTTTCAAGGACGCTCCATTCATAGTTGGGACCAAGAAGCTTCGAGACCTCTTAAATGCCGAGATTATCTCGAGTCGAGCAGCCAGAGCAAACAAAGAAGTTCACATTTATTATTCCAAGGACTTCTGCAAGCGTCAAGTTGTATCCGGCGGAAGCGCAGAATATTTGTGGGCGCTTCAATCAAGCTTCGTGCGAGACTCTTTGGGGCGACTTCCTATGTTTGAAGGCATGAAGGTTATGGTAACCGAAAACATCGCCTTTGACAGTAAGGTCGTAAATGGCTCGGAGGGGACGATACGCAAGATTCTTTATGATGTTGACGACGAAGGCAGACGTTACGCAACTGCAGCATATGTGCATATTGAAGGAATAGGGTTCAAAATTCCGGGACTGGAGGAAGATGTGGTTCCCATATTTCCAACGCGAGTGTCGATAAGCAGTATTGACCTCGACATGGTTGGCCTGGAAGGAAGCACGTTCTCGAGACATCAGCTTCCCCTCATACCTGCATATGCGTTTACGGACTTCAAGAGCCAAGGCAAGACACTCGCGAAAGCAATCGTAGACATCAATACCGCACGAGGCCAAGGGACGTACGTCATGCTATCGCGAGTGACATCTCTGTCCGGGATAGCCATTCTTCGATGGTTTCCGCCTTCATGTATCTATACTCGTTTGCCAGAAGACCTGCGGACCGAGTTGAAGCGACTGAACTGCGCGTGTTAAGCTGCCCGTATATATGCAAGAATCTTCGAGGTGAGAGGACGCGCATTTACAGATTTCACAGGCCTTTATGGCACTAATAGACGACATAACAGCTTTTATCTACCTTGGACGGGAACCCCGGATATACTAGGACAGACATTGTCCGAGATGAATATGCAGTAGAATGTACAAGCCAGTATAATCATTACGCACAGTAAGAACAACGAGGAATAGGATATCATTAGCTTTTGTTACATCGGGTTGTCGAAGGTTGGACTAAGCGCGGACTGATTAGCGAATTATGGTGCATGAATTTCTCTCCATATAAAGGAAATACTGACGGCAAAGCAGCTACACATGCCGTCTAATGCGCAAAACGAAGTTCACCCATCATACCCATGTCTTAATGATCCACCCCAGAGAAAGGCCCTGACAAAGGCTTCATTTGTAAATGTAAGGCAGGGCGTTGTCAGTATACCATACCATGAACGTAGCGAATACGGTGGCGCCTGTGTCCCTTGAAGACCATCGATCATACTATACATCTGTAGACTAAAAAGTATCTGCGCCGACATATAACACCAGAAGACTCAGATCAGGTTGAGCTACATAATGAAAGGTAGACGTACCTCGCATTACCGCAGATCACTTCCACCATGCAGAATGCAACCTCACGCGCAGGCGGTAATGTAAAGGCAATGACAACGAGGAAATTAGTCTGGACAGCAAAGAATGACAGTCGAAGACTGGCGGTTTACCTGGACAAAAGCGAGCAGCCACGAGACATCTGGATCGCAGGCAGACGAGTCGAAATTATTCAGCTAAGTTTTAGCAAGGAATACAACAAGTATTATAACGGATGAGTGCAGGCTGTATCTGGGATAAGGGAGGAAGAAAAAGTGCCACTGCCATCAAAGTCGTCATCATATCATAGCAGCCGGAGTTTGAATATTTTTATACTTCAGTTTACAGGTCTTTATCTCAGCCGCAGGCCGGTCGTTCCTTTAT
>NHYE01005095.1:0-13333 GCA_002938385.1 Gymnopilus dilepis | reverse complement strand
CTTCGTACAGCTTTAGCTCTGTCTCGTTGTCAGCCTCCCAGAAGCGTGGGTCGATGGAGTCTCCCTTCAGTCCCTACAACAGCAACGGCACCGTTGACCAGAGACCTGGCCTCCATGTCTCCGGAACTCATTTTTAGCACCCCTTCCCGCACCCTCAGGCTGTTGGCAACGAGTCGGTCACGCACTACAGCAACAGCAAGCTGCAAAGGCTCGACCAGCACCGGCACCAGCAGCTTTGCTAGCAGCCGTGTAGGCCATGAGGTCTCGCCGAGGGAGTTCTTGAATCTCTCCACGACACCTCCAGACAAAGACATGCCCTCTTTTGACCTATTTACTCCCTCCCGCGGGGAGAAAGTGACGTTTGTCGGCTCTTACAGCTACCCCTGATCATCCTCATTCTGTATCTCGAAGCTCGTTCATCGCGGTCAATTTTCACGTTTTGTTTCTCTTGTGCCTTCACATATTATCTCGCCCTTGATTCCGCTTTCCTGCAACAAGCTTGAGTTTCTATGACATTTTCACCTTCGCCATGTCATGCACGTCTTTCGTCGTCGTCGCGGCTTGTTTGTTCCTGCATTTCGTTGAGCAAAGTTGATTTCGATTGTATCCTTTCTCCGTTTTCCTTCTCAATTGTCTTCATCTCCCGTCAGCAATTAGCATTTTCTCTGGCTCACAGTTCTTGTCATTGAGCTTTCATGATACTCTCCTCTGCTCTTCCCTTCCGTTCATTCCTCTCCACCGCAGGGTATATTTTGCAACACCTTTTCGTTGACTGCCCATGGAGTCATGGTCATCTCCGCCACCAATTCTGGTTTTGATGTTCTCATCTCGTCCGGCTTCCTTTTTCCTCTCGACCAACAGAAATGCATCGTTCCGCTTCAGTCTCCCTCTGTAGCAATAACTGCCACAACTGGTGACCTCTCTTTGCAGGTCGACGAGCATGGGATCATTTGCAAAGCGTAAGCTTCTTTTCTTATTGTTTGCTACAAGCTTCAAGGCGAGGCTCATCCCATTTTCATGCAGTTCAACGACATCCGCAAGCGTTCTCCGTCTTATGACGCTCGTCGCCTGTGACTTAGCTCGTCCCACTCTATGGCATGAACACAGATTCCCCTTCTCGTCTGTAGATTCCTCTGACACTACCGTCAGCCCAAGCCTCGAACAAAAGGAGACACAACTCGGCTTCCGAGGACCGAGATGCCTTCCTTGGCAGCCTCTGGCTCTCTGTATGGAGGCGAGAGCTTCAGCTCGATCTTCTCGTCTGCATATCACATGAAATATATCTCTGAAAAGTTCCCATCAACCACTTGCGACAGCAACGGCGATGTCGACCAAGAACCTACTCTTCACGGTGTCAGACGCAATATCTGCCTACTACAGCCAGTCACGTTGACCCTTCCCCAAGGCTTGCTTGTCAACTACCTCATGCTATCCTCGCATAGGCCACAACACCAACAGCAACCACCATCCCGCGCATCCGCGCGCGAGTGTTGTTGGTGTTGCTCTGTTCCAGCCTGCCTCGAGCTTCAGGCACTCGTCGTATTGTCGTTGTTGGTGACGCTGAGTACCACTAGGCCCGTCCCTAGTGAGGTTTTGTACAAGTAATACGACGACAGTTGATCGGATCCCCTACCCCCTGCCAAATGACCCTTCTCCTCATTTCAGGTTACCGTCACCAAGCCGTCAATCTCATCCAGTACCATCATCCAGTATCACTGGCAAGAACCATCCAATTGGCGCCACGTCATCACCGCCGAACTCACCAACAGTCGGTATTAGCCCAAACGAGGTTCTCTCAGGTGCAACCACCAGCGCTGCAACACTTTAGTTCAATACTCTGAAAGGAGCCGAAAAGTACTGCAAGAGCTACCAAAGTCCACTTCTTCCTCAAAATCGTCCCCTCAAGAACGAGATCAACGGTAATCATAGGTCCTACGGACTCTGAAGCCGAGCTACCACGCTACGACTCGCTATGAGCTGCCGAAGGACGCGGTTTGTAGGTCGCGCACGTAAGTTCTACGTTGTCCTATTTGAGTCTGTAGCTGACCTATGGTTCCTGCAGAAGGGCGGATTGGGCCACATATAAGTGCTGCCACAGGCAAATGAGCCACATTGGGACCCACCTTCAGCAGAAACACTGCGGACTGTACTGCGAACTGGTCAACACAAGTAAGCTGAAGGGCTGAGGGCTGGGAGCATGTCGCACAAGGTGCACGGCGGCCACCCATTGCCCATAAAAAGAGGCAAGACGCATCCAGTCGTGAACGATTCTCCTTTGATGGCTTCTACGAATGGCATATCAAACAGGTTGTTGTAGATGATCAAGTAAGCTTCGAGCAATTCAAATATCACAGACGATCTTTTCTTGTTAGTCGTTGCGTGTGCTTCTCTATCTCAACGGTGATCTTAACAAGATTGACGTCTCTCATCTTATTCATTTTTTCTGACGCGGTACGCCCGGTGGGTGCTTCATCTCAACTGCCGTATCGCACTATTCGTGCCGCATGCCTCCGCAGGTGCTTGTGGATGCTGGCCTATTTTCTGACGGCATCCTCTTGAATTCAGACGGCGTGCTCGATTGACTTTTCGAACTTCTCCTCTGCGATAGTTGGATGATCACGCGACAATTCAAGGGGCTTCGATCTTCTGAACAAAAAGGTGCTTTCCAGCCTCTTTTCTTTCGTACTCTCTTCCAAATCTCAGTGCTAATTTTACAAGCTGTTCGGAAAAGGGATTAGGATACGCGGTCCAGTAGTTCAACATGCCTCATGTCGTCACAGTTTCCAGCTCAAGAGGCACTCAGGGAGGTCGAAGTCGCTGTTGAAAAAGTCACACAACACAGACCACGACGCTGGACGACCTCGGCTACGCTCTTGCACCTCAAAGTTTGGGACCGCTGCTCATAATCCGCCAAATTTGGCTGTCGAGGCGTTCGCTCTGTGTCTTACCTTGACGCTCCGCACTCTCGGGACTTTTTTAAGACATACATCAGACAGGGAGCCTGTGGCAGCTAAGTCGAGTCTGGTATATCCAATATGATTCTATAGAGACGCTGTCAGACAATGCGACTATTTTCATCTGGCAATGCCCTTTGCAACAAAGCCATGAACCACTTGTTTCTATGTTTCCAAGGTCTTGTCACCCAGTTGGTAAGTTGGCTTGATTTCTGTGATCGATATGAGCGTTGATTTCCCCAGACACAGTAGTACTAATAACGTCTTTTGTCATGAACTGACTTTCGTTCCGGAGTGACGTTGAATCTCTTATCAATCTTATCTGTTTCTGGGGAGCTGGTAAGCTGATCCCTGGTGCTTTTCTGACATTGCCACTCCATTCGGACAGGTTTTCTGCTGGCGCTGTCAAGCATTGACGGAAGAAGGCCAGGTTCCCGGCACACGTCAAGCAGAAATGGAGGGAAACCTGTTGAGGATTAAAACCTCTATCGCGTTCGTTCTATGTTTAGTATATTCGCACTTAACGGACATTTTCACTGTTCTGTTTTTTCTCTCGTTTTCGCCCGACACATGGTGCTCTGAGGTGTGTCCCTTTATATTACTTACTGAACCTTTACTTACTATATCTACCTAGCTTACCGTCCTTGATAGGTAGATATTTAATATAGTCGCTCACTACGTGGTGCTCTGAGCTTACCGTCCTTGATAGGTTATCGGCCCAGTGCTTTTTTCTGCTGCCATCCACGCCCTGACCCCTACGACTCACTGTCAAAAATCGAGATCTTGAACAATCCGAACAATGTCCGGAAGTAGCCCAAGCCTCGCATTAATCACCCTCGATGAGAGCGAGAAATTACGAGGCCCCGAAAATTTCAGCAGATGGAAAACACAAATCCTCGCCCATGCAAGGCCAAAAGGCCTGGACAAGTACTTCGAAAACAAAATCACCGTCCCACCTGGACTTATAAACAGCAGCAACTCACCTGATGACGATGAGTTTGAGGACGCTGTTGACCCAGACAGTCAAAAAGGAGATGAAGATACGGCTTCCCCTCCGAAACCTCGATCCAGCACTGCAACTGCCACACCATCCCCTATCGCCACTAGCACCAAACCGACGCCACTCCACTCTAGCACGCCCTCTGACCTCGAGTACGAACTCCGCAAAAGCGTTGCTCAATCTTCGCTGTTAATTAACGTGGTCAATATTTATGGGAAGGTCACCGGAGACGATGGACATATCGAGAGGATGCGCACTCTCCCCCAACGAGCAAATGAGGCTGGAGCAAAAATCAGCAACACTCGCTTCATCACCAAACTTCTCGACTCCTTCCCAGAATCCTGGGACTCTGTTATCGCCCCTCTATATGGCGAGACAGACCTTAACAAGGTTATCATGAGCCTTACTGGCCACTACGAACGCCTATCGATCAGAGAAGCGAGGAACAAAAAGCCGATATCAGAGACAGATTCGGTCAAGGCACTCGAAGCCCAAGTCCTTGCCCTCCAGGCTGAGATCAAGTCGCTCAAAAATAAACCCGCGAGACCAACCTCGGACCTCAAATGCTCTAACACAGCCAATTGTGGCAAAATCGGTCATATTATCGACGACTGCTTCCTGCTCGGTGGAGGTAAAGCTGGACAATACCCCCACTGGTGGAAGGGAAAGCGTACTGCTCCTGCTGTGCCCATTGCCAACATGGCAACTGTAACCCCTCCCGCGGCTACCTCCTCAACGACTGGCGGTGTCGTCACTCCTAGCATACTTTTTGCACTGTCGGCTACTCTCAACTGGGAGGAGATCAATCGCCTCATTGCCGAGAATGAACCTGTCGAACAGAAGGTGGCGTTAACAGCAGCCCAAAATCCTGGCTCTGTCACCACCAATGCCTGCGTTGCCGATACTGGATGCACAGCCTACTTCTTCAAGGATCGTGGTTACTTCACAGATTATAAACCGCTGGAGCTGATCAATCCTCGAAGGTCGGAGCAAGCTTTCAGATCCTAGGCACTGGCACTGTTCAACTCCGCGTCATCCACTCAGTCGTCCTCGGATAGTCTACCCTCCGGCTTCTCGGAAGTCAGCTCGCCTTGCAAGCAAAAAAGGTCGATGATGATGGTTGCAATGAGGATGATGCCACCATACCCATTGTGGAGGAGGAGGGTGAGGAGGAGGATGTCCATACAGCATTGTCTGCTGAAGCGCCGCCAGAACCCCAGAACCGCTTTATCCCAACAACGTTCGAAGAAGCATTCGACCTCTCGCGCCGACACCTGTGGTTCCCACCAATGAAGAAGGAAATTGACCGCTAGGACGATCGTGGAGTCGTTACTCCGGTTCCAAGACCTAAAGGTGTCAAAACCATAAAGACGAAGTGGGTGTACGATGAGAAGGTGGATGGAGCAGGAAACTTGGTAAAGAGGAGAGGACGCTGTGTGGTGAAGGGTTTTACGCAAAAATTTGGTGAACACTACTGGGAGACATTCGCTGCAGTGGTCCGATATGAATCCGTTCGGATGCTTCTCGCTATGGCTGCTTCGAAGGGTTATGTGCTCAACCTCATTGACGTCGTAGGAGCATTCCTGAATGCGAAACCACAGGGCGAAAATTACCTCGAAATTCCAGAAGGCTTTGAGCGTCATTATGCCATCGAAGGAGTCGATACTATCCTCCTGATGAACCTCAACCTTTACGGAACTATGGACGGCGCTAACAACTGGCTCAACGAACTCAACCGTACTTTTGATGAGCTCCAGCACCGCCAATCGAGAGCTGATGCTTGTGTTCGCATACAGTACACTCCAGGAGGTGGTTTCACAGTCTCAGGAACCTACACCGACGATGTCAGTGCAGTATCTTCTTCGACAGCCGCCAAGTACCACACCATTGGTCAGATTGCAGACAAGTACGAGATCACAGACCATGGCCGACCGACTGTCATCCTTGGTATCAGTACGCTCTGCCACTCAAACGGTGACATTTCCATTCATCAGAAGCCATTGATTATCTCAACGCTCGAAGAATTCAACATGATGGACTGTAATCCCAAGTATACACCACTGCCGCCTTCTCTCAATCTCGCCGACTCACAACCGAAGCCTATTCCAGCGGCTGATGAGTTTTTCATGCGAGACAAGCCCTATCGCAAGGCTTGCGGCATCTTCAACCACCTCAATAATTGCACTCGGCCCGACCTCACCTTCCCTGTTATGGTGCTTATGCGGTATGCAACTGACCCACGGCCTGTCCATTGGAAGCTCGTCCTCCACCTTCTTGCATATCTGAAGGCTACAGCCAATCTCGGCATCACGTATCGAAAGGGAGAGGACATCAAGCCCATTGGCTACACCGACTCATCCTACGCTGATGACCTTGAAACACGAAGGTCATCTGCTGGGTATGTTTTCATGTCTGCTGGTGGGGCTGTCAACTGGAAATCTCGCACTCAGCAGCGGGTTAGCACGTCAACTGGAGAGGCGGAGTATGTTGGGCTGTATGAGGGAGGAAGGCAAGCAAAGTGGACCACTATTTTGACTTACCGGTCCCACTCCATTGCGATAACGAGGCCGCTCTCGCCATTGCAAAGAACCCAACCGGGCACTCACAAATTCAGCACTTCGACGTGAAAACACACTGGATCCGCGAGGCGGTCTCACGAGGCGAGATTGGAGTCGTACCCATTGCTTCCGAAGACAACGTGGCGAATATGTTTACGAAGGCCCTCTCCTGAGCCAAATTGGAAGGTTTTATCAAGAAAATAGGCATGGAGCCTCTCGACATCTAAGGCTATGACGCTCTACAGGTTCAGGGGGAGTGTTGAGGATTCAAACCTCTATCGCGTTCATTCTATATTTAGTATATTCGCACTTAACGGACATTTTCACCGTTTTGTTTTTTCTCTCGTTTTCGCCCGACACACCTCAGTCGCTCACTACGTGGTGCTCTGAGGTGTGTCCCTTTGGTGATCAACGGAAAATTTGGCAAGAGCATCTTCCCGTGAAGTCACTATTAACAAGCCTGACGGATGGCTTATGACGTGCTAATGATACTTTAAGAATCACGTCTCGAAACGGCTGTCCTTCACCCCTCTTGTAACCCCAACGCGGAACAGGATCGACCTGTCGTTTTCCGCTGCCACTTTTCTCTCTTCAACCGTGCAGCTCTCATCCAACGATGTCCTGATCAGGGTGAGAGGGTAGGTATCATGGTGTAATGGGTCAAGATGCGCAGCTGACAATCACGTCCCCTGAAATGTTTGCAAGTTGCCTGGAAAGTACATTCAGCTTAAGGTCACCTCCTTTCAGGGGGTGCTTCTGTCCCAGTCGTCGTTACTTCCTTGTATCCTTGGAGAATTGATATTTCCGTTCATGAGTAGTGAACGATTAACAGTCAGTTGGACATCGTTAGTTCGTTGCGGGCAAAAATAGACACTACGAGGTGCTTCTTACGGTCGCGCGAAACAAGTAGGTCTCTGAGCAAGCCTCTGTCAAGACGATTTGTATCCAGTTTTTCTGGACAGCAACTGGTTGGCGTATGCAATCCTCTTGGTTATGAAGGAGTAGCTCTTAGATCTGTATCATCACCCTGTTAATTTCTGTTCCTCTACTCGCCGCCCCCTTAACTGACGGCTTTACGTGCATCAGAAGTCAGTCGGTTGGGGACAAGGTGGTGCCGTCTTCGGGGCAGCCTACCAGCAGGCTGTGTATTTCATGGCTGCAGACCAGACACTTTGAAGGAGGAGAGGACTGGAACGAGCACTCCCAGAACAAAATAAAACACTCAAAGCTATATTTGCAGATAGGAAAATACATGGGATAAGACCAACAAGAACTCAGCACTGCTCATTACACCAGCGGCAGGCTTCAATGGTGTGTCTTGTATCCAATGTAGAAGAGATTGAATATCTATTCAACTGAGACCCCTTCATCAGCTTGCTTCACAGATCACACGACGAAAAGACAGACCTTGTAAGTTCTGAGAAGAACGGATACAAGGACAGGCTAGGTCGTATATCATGAGAATGTTCGAGGACGTCGTGCCTTGAAGGTGACGCCAGAGCGACAAGTCTAGAATTTCTCTTCTTATTATCTATCATGCGTGCGGCATCCCTTTTGAGAAAGCGATTCCCTTACCTTTCGCCGTATGACATAGAGCGATGCACGAATCCCCCAGATTCGTGAGTCAATTTGAGCTTAACTTGATGACATGGTTCTGGGTGTGCCACTACATTCCACTTTGGGACAAGGAAGTTGAATGTAGGGGTGTCAGAGCCATTCAAGTTCAGACTCGCATTGCTCTGAGAAGGTGCAGCGGATCCTTGGTGGCTGACGAGAACATTTTATTACGCAAGCCAGAGAGCAGAACTGGTGACGTACTCACATTTGCTTCCCCATGTATGGCAAGGAATCCAGTCTGACACGTTACGTTTTTGGCTGGTAGTGGGTGTAGAGAGCTCAGAGGTGGCCAAAAAGTGGAGAGGCGCAATGCCTCGCAGCCGTGATGGTGTTTGTTCGTGTTGTTTCCCTGGGCTCGTAAGTAGTGTTGCCACGGTCCGGGTTGGTCCGATTCGGTCTCGGTTCACTGCGGTCTATACCATTTATATGGTCCGGTCCCTGAACCAGACCGATAGATCACCGGTTCGTCCGGTCTAAACTGCCTGAACCGGTTACTAATGTCTATTTATGGTAACTGAGAAAGAAAAGGTGCCATTGCAACGAGAATTTACATAGTACCAACGGATGAGGCATCGTCATCCATCTCTGAGCCTTCAGAAAAAGCCAGCATCATCATCCTCTTCAAGAGCCGCAATAAAAATGTGGCGGAAAGATGATAAATCCTCCGGAATAGCACTATCAAACATATCCAGCTCCTCAAGCTCCCTTAATTCTGCTTGCCGCCCCGTTCCCGATGTGAAATCCAGTTCGCAGCCGCCTTTGAACGCGAACTTGAGCATTTGCAGTGCTTCCATGAGGTCGTGCTTGATTCGATGGCGACGCGCCGTCATTGTCTCCTTTCCCGAGGAGAAAACACGTTCGCTCGGCACTGCAGAACCCTGGATGGCCAGTATATCCATAGCGAGCATGAATATTGTTGGATAGCATAGCTGATTCTCCTAAGGTGGAAACTCGTCACATATTGGTTGTAAATCACAGAAATTTTACTCACCTGCCAAAAGGTAATCATGCTTGTATAAGAGGCTGGTGCGGCATCATGGAAATAAGCCTCGACTTCTGAATGAAGTGAGCAGCGTGGCTCAGTGCTGTCTGTTGCATCTATGCCCAAGATTTCATCAGCCCACTCATCTTCTTGGCTAACATGCCTCGCAGCAGTGCGTTGTGGTCGAGGTGTGCGAGGATTATAGGCGGGCTGGTAGGGCTCGAGCTAAACAAGGTCAAACGAGCACAAGACGATACAGCCAAACCGAAAATCAAAACTTACGTGCTTGAGAAACATCTCACGGACACTGTCTACCTTGTCCGGGCAATGAGTCGTGAACCAGTCAAGCTTCTTCGATGGATTGAGCACTGCCGGCGTAAATCAGTACTTGATTGATTATTGCAAAGGAATAGTCACTTACAAATAGCGAGTTGATATGCTGGGACTTCCAAGGGGCGCTTATAATAATCTCGAAGCTTTTCTAAGCCAGCCTCAATCACGGGAGCATATGCTGGCATGTCTTTCTGATACCCTTCCCACACAGTAATCAAACGCTGGAACGACGGCAGTGCTTCACAGAGAGTTGGGATTTTTTCGCTTGACAACTTCTGTTGGAAAGCATGGGGTACCTGCCAGATTGAGAATATGTAGGTACTGAGTCACTGTGAATTGACATAAACGCTCACCGCGAGAATCTTCGAGTATGCTCGCAATCTCTCCCAATCATTTGGGAGAAGTTTATGAGCAGATAGCTCATAATTTTCCGTAACAAAAACATCAATGGCCTAGCAGAACAAATGTGCTCTCATTAACTGATCATCAAATAGATATAAAAGTTTGATACATACTCGTCTGAGCTGGAGAGCACGGGAAATCATGAGATGCGTAGAAGACCAGTGTGGAGACATCGCGTATAAGTTGCAAAACGGGGGTTAAACGGAGCTCCTCTTGGATGCGCGTGAATTGTTGGCGGCGCAGACTCGAAGCTCAGATCTGAAGATGAAAGTAAGTATCCTTCATGAATTTGACAGCCATAAACACTGACCTTGTTTATCAACGATCGCAGTGATGCGATGACATCATTTGTGGTGCTGAAGGAAGGATTGAAGTGGTCGGCGTTCTCCTTCGCAAAATCCATGTTGGTGACAGAGGCGAGAACAGCCTGCACCGCAATACTTATTGACAATATGCGGGAAACATCTAGACATAATTGATATGAGATGAGGGAAGAGGGACAGGGTTTTGAAAGCACACCTAATTCTTTGTTTGACACTCGAGAACTCGACTCCACGAGCTGCCAATTGTGCCTCAAGAGATTCGACCATGGTATCATTGTTACTCGCGTTATCGAGTGTTATCCAGCCAACCTAAATTGTGATACATCAGCCTGGCCTAATATGAATGAGGATGTCAAGAAATACCTTAGTGATCTTGTAGCGGTCGAGGATATTTAGAAAGACTGTTGCGAGATGTTCCCCGGTATGTCGACCAGGCACTCGATGAAAAGCGATAAGCTCTGATCGAAGGTTGATGACGTAGCGGGGTCCATTCGGAGAGTTCTTCACGCGACACTCTAGCCAGTGACCTGTGATGGCCATGAAAGGCATAAGGTTGGTGTCCGTCCAGCAATCAGCTGTAAACGACACCTTCCCAAGCGCCTTCTGTAACGAACGTGAGCTATAAAAGCTAATGACCTGGGACTCTATTCACGTACCTGCATGTCCTTTTCAAGGTCCTTGACATGCTTTTCCCACATCTCCATTACGCGATTGCAAATTGTCGTGCGATGGGGGATATCTTTGTCACGCAGTTCTTTCCGGAGCATCAGGAATATCGAACGCAGGTGAGGGTTCTCAGTGACATTCAGAGACTTGATGGAAGCCAGTCAGCACTTCATATTATATGCTGACTCAAGGAATGTGCTTACCTGATCGTCTGAAACAATCCATTCAACTATGGCATCGACGAAAGCTTCAGGGCTGTAAGGATGATAGATAGGGACAGGGCCCCCGGTAGCCTGAGATTCATTTTCCAAGCCTTGCTGTCGATTGAATTCTTCAAGAGCTTTCTGGACGTCCTCTTCGGTTGCTGTGATCTTGATCCCAGCCGCCTTACAACCATTGATCCAATCTTCCAGGTGCTTCGTGTACAGATGGCGCCGAAGGGTGCTAGTCCCAGATGTACCCTTGTAGGAATCGCATTTTGAAAAAGATCCATGGTCGCGGCTAGAACGAATCTGAGAGACATGAAGAACTACATGATACAGTGACTTACAGGCAGAATTTGCAATACCACCTTCCCTTTTCGTTCTGGAAGAATATGCGCATATCACTTGCGCTCCGTTGTGCCTTCTGACGTGCTGCAGCGACTTCCGGTGAGGCTCGGCTTGGACTATGCCTACCAGCACGTGGCGTCTGACTCGATGGTATCGCGACAGCTTAGAGGCGGACCTGAAGAGGCGATGTCGAAGAACTACCTGTAGCTTGCTCACGTTCGTCCTGGCCTCCGGGAGGCGAGGGCTGGTTGGAAGATGGAAGGAAGGGGTTCTCTGTCTCGTCTCTGACTGGATGCGCAGGTTGGCTGGCCGGTACTGCGGCGGCTGCCTCAGGTGCGGCTGCTCGCGCCTCTTGGGCTTTACGTCCCCGTTCACGCTTCGGCGTTGCTGTATGGAATAGATGGTCAGGGTGAGGTGTTATTTATTGTGAATAGGCTTACCGTGTTCCTGGGCGATAGGAGGAGGGTCGACATTGTCTTCAGGAGCAACTGTCTTCGCCTTTGCCTTCGACTTGCCTGTATTCCGTGCAGTTCGTTTCTGAGGAACTGAAAGCAAGATTCGTTTTGGTTAACATACATTATTCACTGAGCATAGTGACGCAGACTCACCGTTGATAGGAAAAACGGTCTGCCTAGAGCTGTTGTCGTGCACAACGTCCACTTGCTTCCGAGGAGCCATGAGTGAGATGTCTGTCCTCGAAGGACATTTTCCTCACCTTTTTATCGTCGACAGAGAATGGCCTGTGCGCTACCAATGCGCGACCCTATGCTTCTCGATGATTCTTTGATTCGTCTTTTGGGGATGGTGGTCGGTGGCCGCAATGCTCTGGGACCACAACGAGAGGCCTGTACGTAAAAGCGACGTCAAATCAAGTGAGCTTAGTAGTTCAGATAAGGACGACAATGATGGGTCTACTCACAGGGATCCCCAAAAGACTGCATAACCGCGCCCAGTCGCGCCCCAGGCGCCTCGTGCACCCCCCTCAATGCCTCGTGTTGCAAAACACTCCACCTTCCCCTGGAATGTGACACCAACTGAATTGAAGGACATGACGATGAGCAGTAGTTAATGCGTAGGAATGATGATGAATGTTGTAGAACTGGATTTGATCCTGGCAAAAAGGTGGTACAGGCGACCAGACTGATGAGGTAACTAGAATTGGTGATGATGGGAGCTCCGAGACAGAATAACGGACTAACCAGGCTCAGATGCACAAGATCAGGCCATAGATATATCACCGGGAGGTGCAAAAGGCCCCTGGATCACAAAAGACTGGGCTTCGCATGCATAGAGATGGTGGTTGAGGACAGAGAATTAGTCGTTGACCAATTTTGGAAAACATTACGCGGTCCAATCGGTCGAACCACGGTTCAAACCGTCAGCGATTACTATGTCCGGCCCGGTAACGGGTCACACATAGAAACGAGTCAAATGCAGATTGCTTGACCATTTCTCCACCTTTTTCTGAGCGGTTTTCTATAATATAGAGCGAGATAATAGGGCTACACAAATGTACAGTCGCATTTTCAAAAATTGGAAGGATTTATAGAATATTTCCCTCAATATCATGGTGCAGGACTAAATTCTTACCTGCATCCAGCATACTAATGGCCCTTCGGGCGAGTCTGGCCATTGTATTACCTACCTCGTTATTGCCTTGACACACATTTACCTTTGAGTAACGAACATGGGGTTGTAAGAGTAAGAAAAATACAGCATTCTGACTCGAAGTATATCATAAGAATTTCACCAAACAAAGCCCAAGTTATACTATGCAGTCTGTGATGATGCTAGATAAGAGTCATTGATCATAAGTATCAATTCACATATTGACCTCAAATGTGGCTTAAAAGTCCGCCTATGCCTATTATTGCATATGCACATGAAGCGACCACTTCAGTTAAGTAATTCTTGTATCCTAGTTGAACACTGACAGCTAGAACAAAA
>NHYE01005094.1:0-13309 GCA_002938385.1 Gymnopilus dilepis | reverse complement strand
GACGTCCTAGATAAAAATAGATGGGGTGTTAATAGACTGTTTTTTTTGTGAAGCAGATGAAAAAAAGTAGAAAAAAATAGGTGAAAATGTAGGGAAATGATTAAAAGACACAGAGCACGTTAACGCCACAGAGCGAAGACGCGTGCAAAAAGCCTATTTGCACAAGGAAAAAAAGAACTTATCAACCCACCTCAGGTCCAAAAATTACTTCCCTTCTCTTCTCCCCACTCGCGAAATACGACCTCCTCTGAGACGCGTTATTCGCACTCCCCACATCTCTCAACTCCCGCCGCTTCGCCTCTAGATCACCACTCTCACCATTCGCGGACTTCTTCCTCCGCACCTTCTTCACCGCGTCCTTGAACTTCGAACCCTTACTCCGTTTCGAATTCGAATTGGAGTTCGAGTTGGAAGACAACGACCCTGAAGACGCAGAGGATCGATAGGAAGAAGGCGGTGACGACCCAGGCGTGTGCACGCGCGAGCCATTTGCAGGGACGGAGAAGTTGGACGAAGAAGACGACGCGGAGGATGCGGACCTCGAGCGGGAGTCTAGGGAAGACGCGCCGTCGTCGTCTTCGTCTCCTTCGTCCGCTCCTGCGAGAGTGAGGTAGAGGTCCTCTGTGGAGTCTTTGATGGAATAAGGAGTCGGGAAGGGCGGGGAATGTTTTACTTCCGCGTCGAGGTCCGCGTCGCGGGAAGAGGAAGGAGAGGAGACGCGCGTGTGCACGAAATGCGGCATGGTGGATATGAGAGGCGAGAGTGCCCAGGGCTTGTGGCTTGATGTTAGGTCGTGTTCGAGGGTGGGGTCGATGTAGCTGTCATTATTTCGTCGAGTCTGGAGGGTAAAGGACGTGAATTGGGGAATTAGACTTACTGCATGAACTTGAGAACCGCACTGGTGCCCCAAGGCAACCTCAAAGGCCGGTCAAAGGTGTTCCCGAAGAGAACATCGTCAGCAGACACCGGTACAAGGAACCTGCCTACAAGTAAAATAAAGCAACACACATCAGCAACCAACCTCCACCTACATTTCCAACGAAAAAAGCGAACCTTGCACCTGAATACTCCACGTAACACCCCTCCTATCCTCTCTCTCAAAGTACTCCGAGCTGCGCACCCTGCCCTGCTCGTCCGCGAGGCCCTTGATGTGCGCCACGACTGCGCCCTCGAAGAGGGGCGAGGAGAGCGGGAAGGACTTGGAGGTGTTCACGAGGGGCGTGATGGGGACCATGGTGGAGGGCGAGGTGCCGGCGAGGACGCGGAGGCGGGGAGCCATGGTGGTTGAAAGATGTGGTTGTTATGGACTTAAGGGCGAAGGTGAGAGGGGAGGAAGGGTAAAAACGTTGAATGATTGCCAGTGAGACAGTGGGATGTGTTCGAATGCTTCCAAGTCGAGATCACACGACTTGTAGAAGTGGTGTCAATCCAAGCTGTCTTCTACAGTCCAGAAGCCAATATATGTGCGTCGTGTTCTTCAAAGCGAGTTAGAGTAACTCCAAAGTCCTGCTGACCGTCGTCTTTCTATACCCAGAAGAGAAAAACAATTCGTTCTCGTGCAAGAGAAAAATCCACGTCCGCAGCAGGCAAATTCCAAGTCTAAAGACACAAAAGGGAAGCCGGTCCCTCACTTCGATCGTCTTGGGAGCTATGAGTTTCTGAGAGTTCGTGGAAATGAAGAGAGATGTCCCGGCGGTACCCCGCAGTCGCAGCAAGCCTGAGTATCTGACCACTCGCGCCGCACGGGTATGAACTCCCTATGTATGTATGACCGAAGGGCTCTCTGAATCTGACAGTCAAAAATCTCCTGTCCACGCCAAGGAGCAGCCCGTTCCGTCCGAGATATTATTGGCAGCGCAGCGCTGTATTGGAGACCAAAAATAAGCAGCTTCGTTAGTTTTGACGTTCATGATCTATGAAAACGTGCATGTGAATGTGAGGACTTACCTGGGTGTTGTGAGATTATATTGGGTGATATTCTATGAAATTCAGAAAAAAAGTGGGGAAGTAGCTGGGAATATGGTAGCGGAGGAGGAAGAGATGAAGAGTTACGTAGCGCAGCTACGATGGTGTTGGTAGGAGAGGAGAGAAAGAGGGATGATATCAGTGGCTAGAGCCGGTAGGTGGGAATTTCAAGCCAAATCAAGCGAGATAAGATAAGATGAGCCCCGAGTCGACCGATTTACGACGAGTGCCGCGTTTTAGGCTCCTCCCATATCATACTTCTCTCTTGCTTCTCTCTATAATAAAGAAAACCCTACCAACGCGAGGACTTGGGTGTAGTTGGCTATGGAGCGCGGTCTAGCTGAACTTATCCTCAGTGTCTGGGCGCTGGACAGAACTTCATGACGTTCGGCGCAGTGAGACGCCCTTCTCAACAGGTTCAACATCGCTCCTCGTTGGTACAAGACCGCAGGGCGGTTTGAGTTTTTTTTTCACGAAGCCGAGTCAGCTATTAATGGCCTAAAGAACTTCTAATTCATCATGTTCTGGCTGTGTTCGCGTCCGCATGGTTCAGCAAGTATAAAACCTTACGTCTCTGCGATATCAATACAGCCTTGACCGGGACCTCCAACATGTCCACCAATTCAAGTCGGAGCTCCCTAGCGGCAATCGCCTTCAAAACAGAGATGTGGAATAGCAATTTGTCGCAGTTCCTTCTAGGTAAGAATTTCGGTATGAATGACTGGCCAAACTGATACTCAAGCTTGAGTTCTAGGTGCATATTCGGTAATCTATCTGGGTACTCTGTACATCTACCGTCAAGTATCTTGCTCCTCAATGCCGGCTGTCCTAAAACTGACTATGCAACAGTCACCACTGTATCGTTCAAGCACCGTGTCGTCATCGGCGCCATGTCATTGCTCTACCTGATCTGCTTATCGGACGCTGCAATAGGATGGTACTTCGACGGAATCATGCCCGTCGACGTTCAAGGCACAGAGATCGTCATCCCAAACTCAGTGCCTCCAAGATGGCATACTTTGGTCGCGCAGACCACTTATTTCAGCATGGCTGTCATAGCTGATGTGTTAATGGTGGGCGACCTTGCTGGCTCGGGTTGGAGTGATGCTGAATCTCTTGCCAAAGATATGGCGTTGTTATAATGTTTGGCGTTGTTCTGTTGCCCCCATTCTGCTATCGTCATTTTTGGTAGTTTGCGAAGTCGGTATGTTTCGTCTGGTCTATCTGAGTTGACAACTTCAATTGACCAGAAGTCTTTGCGTCAAAGTTGTTTTCGTTGTGATGGTTGTTTTCGTGTCCAATGATCATCTCAATCCGTCCCTAACCCAGTCAGAACACCTAAACGCCTTGGTTGGGACAATCTTCCTGTTGAGTGCCGCCACGACGTTAGTCACAACGGTCCTCATTGCATACAGAATCCATTCATTCTGTAAGCAGGACCTCTTAGATGGGTCCCTAACACAATTCAAACATATAGTCGACATCGTGATCCAATCCGCTGTTGCCTATTCTGCTGCTACTGCCGCCTTTGCAATTGTGTCGATAGTACCCAATGAAACGTCTGTCGCAGTGTTCAATGCCAGAAGTTACACGGCATGTTTGTATGTCTTCACTGCGGTATGTTTTTCCCCTCTATGCAGCATCCAGAAAGAGTAATCTCTCTTGCGCAGGGTGCCGCCCCAACTATAATGGTGGCTAGGGTTATCTCCTCTGCCAACACGACATTTCATGCTTCGTCTACCATTCGGTTCGATCGGACGCAAGTCGCCACAGATGCCTCAGGTTTCCATACAATCAGCATTTCCTCACCAGCTCAGGTTTCCTCACTCCAAGGACCCTTTCCCTTGGATACGAAGGTATAGAGAGTTGAGTAGAGAGATGCTGTAATATCATCAAAGCTGTCGACTCAGAGGCAAACAAAAATACCCTCCAGCAGACAAATTAAGCACAGATTGACTGGTAAAGCGAGGCTAGATGTTCGTGGTCATCGCGGACTCTTTCCCATGTCTCCTCCACTGTTTTCTGGTTAAGGACCTTGGACCCATGCTTGAACTTGTTTGTCATGAGCCGATCAAGGTGCAGATGGCGGTTAATGTCATTGAGCCCCCAGTTATGTTGGCGTTCGGCAATGACAGGATTGAAGAGGAACAGCAATGGCATGTGGGAATTCGATGCCAAATCTGGTTAGATAAGATAAGATGGCCCCCAATAACGGTGATCACGCTTTCCGTCGATTCTCATCAGTGTGGGCGCCTTGGGCTAGCGTCATTCTTCTTTTATCGACTTCTATCGATTAAAGGGACCGTTTATGAAGCACACCTCAGCTTAACATCGCGTTGGCGTTTTTAGGCAGTGGGCGAAGATTGATGTTCTGACTGCTCGCGCTCACGTATCGACTCTACGGTTAGCATCAGACCCTACAGCGAAAAAAGGAACAAGGAACGTCTTACTAGTTTTCCACAGGCAATGGGCGGGCTGTGTGTGCGTTTTGTGTGTCGTGTGCCGTGTGATGCACTCCCGAACTAGACAAAAGGCTGAGCATTATCATGATGTTGCGAAAGTGTGTCCACCGATGTGAAATTCAATGGAAGGAGAAGCATGGCAGGACTGCAAGTATAAAGCTTTCGCTTCAAGCCTCATCATCGCAATATCAGCCCACCTTGTGTCTTCAACATGTCTAGCCATTCAAGACGAAGCTCCCTTGCGGCAGTCACATTCAAAGCACAGGCATTCGACAGCGATCTTTCGAATTTCCTCCTAGGTACGAACCACAGTGCGTATGACTGTCGCTGGTTAGGCTGACTCGTATGCTTTTGCTCTAGGAGCATACTCAACAATCTATCTGTGTACTATGTACCAGTACCGTTGAGTATTAATCTTCCCGATACCAGCGCTCATGTAACTGACTATTTAACAGTTACCGATACTTCGTTCAAGCACCGTGTGGTCATCGGCGCAATGTCTTTGCTCTATCTGAGTTGCTTATCGAACTCCATTCTGGAATGGTACCTCAACGGGGTCCGGCCAATCGACATTGAAGGCACACACGTTGTCATCTTGGACCCAGTTTTTCCGAGGTGGACTACTTTGTTTGGGCAGATCAATTTCTTCAGCATGGCTTTCATAGCCGACGTATTGATGGTAAGGCAATTCTGTGTTATTCTGTTCGAGAGACTGATAATGTATTTCTCAAAGATATGGCGCTGCTATAACGTGTGGAACTGTTCCGTTCGCTCCATTTTGCTATCATCATTCTTGGTGGTCTGCGAAAGTAGTACGTCCGATCTAGTTTCTCCAACGAATGGATCCCCATTGACTTCTCTTTTTAATTTTAAGTAATTTTCATCGCGATGGTGGCCGTTGCGTCTATCGAACACCTCAACCCGACACCAACCCAAGCGGACCACCTAAACATATTGGTCGGGACGATTTACCTGCTGAGCGCTGCCACGACGCTAGTGACAACAGTCTCTATTGCGTACAGAATTAACAACTTCTGTCAAGAAGACCTTCTGAATGGTTCCTTATCACGGTACAAACATGTTGTCGACATTCTGATCCAATCCGCTGTCGTTTACTCTGCTGCAAGCGCGGTCTTTGCAATTGTCTCAATCATACCTAAAGGGTCATCTGTCGCTCTATACAATGCCAGGAACTACACATCTACGTTGTACATTTTTACTGCAGTAAGTTTCTTTCCATGGTATCATTACATAGAACCCATCGTTGACCTTCCGCAGGGAGCTGCTCCAACCATAATGGTGGCGAGAGTCATTTCCTCTTCCAATTCAACAGCCTCCGAGTCATCTGGAATCCAATTCCCTCATACAGATGTTACCACAGAACCTTCGCATTTCCATAAAATCGGCATTCCTTCACGAAGCAACGATTCATCTCTTCGGGAACCTTCTGACTTGGATACGAAGGTATAGACAAGGGCAGGAAGGTACTCTTCTATCATATAGGCGAGACTCAAATGTAAACAATATATTTGACCTGTACATAATGCAGGTCCATCCTTTTTCTTCCGACACCAGGCCTGTACTGTGCCATTCTTCCATGGCGTACCTTTTCCTGCCTACTCACCATTCAAGATTGATCCTTACCTGAGGCAGCGAAGTTCACGCGTCCTGTATTGAAGTCAATAGACGTTTTATAGCGAAGCTATCGCTTCTGGAATCTGCATGAAAAAAAAATCGTTCGTCAGTATACTCTATTGAAGGCGCGTGTAAGTAGATTTGACGGCCCACCTGTGTGTGCTGCTATAAAACGTTGAGTTGAGCATATGCCATATGGCAGTAGGGGATGAAGAGGTCAGTGCAGGTGATAGGCTGCATGTGGGAATTGAGTGCCAAATTTGTCAAGATACTGGTGTACCGCGCTGGTGGCGCCTTCCTTTCTTCGTCCCTCATGCTTGACTTCTTCTAGGGGCTCGAAAATATTACTGCTTTGCGACTATACGGGCCTCGGAACGGACACGACGATGGCGTCTGTAGCTGGCTGAAGAAGTAGACAATACCTGCTGCGATCTGGTCGGCCTAGTACAGGTTTAAAATATCTGACAATTCGACTTGACATAACTATTACTGGATGGGTGTTAACGTTAGTGGTCTGTAGTGTCAAATTTTCAAGAATCTCATCTGCGTTAAACAGGGCCCTTTCAACTCATATATGCGTTGCATTCGAGTCAGCAGTTTAAGTAAAACTCAATGGCGACTCAGCACTTTATTCCTTGGATTGCAACACCAGCCGCTGCACAGCTCAGACCCTTTTCGCACTACATTGGCAGATACGAACTGCTGGGCGACATCATATCAGCCACTGTGATCAAAGAAGTATCATCGGGCAATCTTTTTGACGTATTTAAAAGATGGAATCGACTTGTGCATTTATCCCCGCCCTTGAACTTCGTAATCTGCAGAATGAATGCTCCCTCAACTCAGCCTTCTCTGTCGGCGATAACATTCAAGGCAGGATATGGAGCTGTAAATCTTCAACATTTTCTACTCGGTGATTGCAGGCCAGAAATGATCCATTGGACGAACTGATCAAGTTTTCCAAAATGTAGGCGTGTACTCAATGATCTACTGTGGTACCTTGTACATGTATCGTTGAGTTTTTTTGTTCACAGCGATCATGAGTTCCGTGACTGACCTCTTTACCGCTCAGTTACCAGCGCGTCGTTTAAGCACAGGGTGGTCATCAGTGCCATGACGCTGTCTTATCTCATCTGCCTGGCTGACGTCGTTGTTGGGTGGTACTTTTTCGGAATTACTCCCATTGACATTCGAGGCATGGGAGTCGCTATCCTCGACACATCGCATCCGAGATGGGAGACCCTGTTAGAACAGGGGCTCTTTTTCAGCGTTGCTATCATGGCTGACCTGCTGTTGGTGTGTTCAGTTTGCTCTTTGTGATTCATCCAGTTTCCCAGATAATTTCTTCCAAAGATCTGGCGATGTTATAATGCATGGAACTGCTCCATCCGCCATATTTTACTACCCGTTTCCCTGGTACTATGCGAGGCCGGTATGTCCTTTTGATAGGGTTGACGGCTTTTCACTGGTTGACTGGATTGCCTATCTAAAGCTACTTTCATGGCCATGGTAATCATTGCTTGCATTGACAAGTTCCGCCCATCGCCGACACAATCAATCCTCCTGAATTACCTAATTGGAACAATCTACCTGACGAGTGCGGGTACAATCCTAGTGACTACTCTCCTTATATCGTACAGGATTCACTCTTTTTCTAAAGAAGATCTCTCCAATGGTTCGCTCTCGCGGTTCAAGCATGTGGTTGACATATTGGTCCAATCTGCTGGCGCATACTTCGCTGCAGCCATTGCATTTGCAATTGCATCCATCATACCCAACGAGACATCTGCTCTTGTAGAGAATGCAAGGGGTTACACGGCAATATTGTATTTCTTCACCGCGGTACGTTTATATGCTTTGTTATTGTCGTAGTGAAATTCTCAAGTGCATCTGACCACCAACAGGGCACAGCACCGACAGTAATGGTAGCTAGAGTCATTTACTCTACCAATAGCAGTACAGCGCCAGGACTTCCCGATCTTTCTGTTGTGAAATTCCGTCGGACGCACCAACTTGCTACAGACACCGCACAATGTCAGTTGAGCAGCATTCCTCTGGAAGACCAAGATTCTTGTTCGCTTCATGAAGTCTCTCAACTGGATACGAAGACACGAAGAGTACTTGAGTCAAGGAGATGACGGGATATAGCAACAGATCTGAATGCCGGGACAAGCAGAGATCATGTTTTCGTGCCTTTAGGAAACTTTTGAATGCGTGGCTCTGATATTGGGACTCGGAAATTCAGAAAATTACATAGGCGGATGAGCTGTCCTCATCTTTTCTTTCGAAGTGACCCATTTCGGTTGCCGAGCTGTCCGCAGGAAACAAATTGTATAGTACTATTAGGGTAGTCATAGTGGTGAACGCGTGGATCCTGAGCTTGGGTAGAGCTCTTGTGCAAGGGTCGGGGTGGCTGTGCGGCTTGCGAATCAGGACTTGCGGTTGGCCTTCGTTGACCATCACTCTCATGGACTTCGAGCACTACATGTACGACTCGACTTCAAGTCCTCAAAACCACAGCTTCGTGTGCGGTCGACATGTCGCTGAATCTAAGCTGGTCTCAGAGTCTCATCTGCAAGGTGGCTCAGGTTGGCATTCGTGACTCTGGGTATCGAAATTCCCCGGCGACTTCTCACTTCGAGCGCTGGATCCTTCGGAGTTAAGATTGGCCCGATGTCAGAGCTGTATTAGGGCTTTGGTCGTAAGTACTTCATGAATAGCAAGCAGTATTCAATCTAGCGTTCCCTACAAGCTCCAAAGTCTCTGGCAGTGTCCCAACCAGGCCCATCCTCTAAGAGCTTGGCACACCCAAGCATGCTAGTGATTGTACTTGTAAGTCGTATTTATACTGAGTGTTTGTAATTCGATGTCCCGAACGTTGACACTTTGTGGACCTGACAGATATGATTGTTCCTCTGCAGCCAGGATAAACCCGAATTTTATAAAACCCTCGTTCTTCGCATTCAAATCCTTCTATTGTCGACCACCATGGCCCCATCTCCAAGCCCCGATCGAAACACATTGGCGGCAGCGGCGTATAATGTAGACGTCAGCAACGTCTATCTACAATTACTACTTTTCGGTAAGAGACACTCGCTCTATGGTAAACAGCTGCAACGTCAACGACAGGCTTTGGAATCTAGGCATATACACGATGATTTACATCGGTACATTGTACATTTATGGTAAAGCTTTCTGCCATGAATGTTCGGACTTCTTGAAACCGACTCGGAGAGAGCAGTCACTGCCTTGGGTTCGGCGAAGCACAAGATAGTTGTTGGCGCTATCTCAATGTTGTATTTGGTATCCCTTGGTTCCACGACGTTTGCTTGGTATCTTGGTCTGAAAGATACGGGCAACGTAATGGAGCTTGCAGGTTCTATGATCGTTGTCACAAGACTTCCTTCAAGATGGTACACACTTGTAGTGCAGACCGTCTTTTTCTGCATGGCTTTTCTTGCTGATGGTTTGTTGGTGAGGGCACTCAGACTCTTGCGATACTGCACATCAGTTCCTAATCCCATCTGAAAGATATGGCGATGCTACATCGTCTGGAATCGTTCTTTTCAGGCTGCTTTACTGCCATCATTCTTGGTCGTCTGTGAGACTGGTCAGTGTTTCTGAGTGAAATCAAGTAAAAAATCCCGCTGATATGACCAAATTTACAGTTTTATATGTGACTATGGTCATTGTAGCATGTTTCGACAAGCTGAATCCTTCCCCCAGTCAATCGGATCTCCTGAACATCCTCGCCGGGGCTGTATACCTAATAAGCGCCGCCACGACACTCTCAACGACTGTTCTGATCTCGTATCGTATCCATAGCTTCTACAAGGAGGACATTTTCAGTGGCTCTCGGTCAAGATTCAAACATATAGTTGAAATTTTGGTTCAATCTGCGGTAGTATATTGTCTCGTCTCGATTGCATATGGGATCGTGACGGTCATACCGAATGAAACATCCCTGGATGTTTTCGTGGCGAGAAACTACACTGCAACATTCTACTTCTTTACTGCAGTACGTTCCCATTATTGTGTTCTTCCAAACTTCAGTGCTTATAAGTGCTCCGTCTGACAGGGTGCAGCCCCGACGATTATGGTCGCTCGAGTCATTTCCTCCGCCAACAAAATCAACCCCATGCCGCTTATTCCTGATACCTTGCCGGACATCCACTTTCATCGCCCGCAATCTACCTTGGATCCCATGCAGCTCCACACATCCATAAGTTTTGCCCAGAGGGCAGATAGTCCTCGATTTAAAGAAGGTTCCAGCCCTCAGCTAAGTTCAAAGAGTTAAAGCCTATTCAGGAGGGAGGATCCTGAGGGGTAGCCTTGACAAGGATGAATGCAGGACTGTTGTATAAGGTGTATACATATCTGCCATGAGCGGACTATGAGCGAATTGAACTAGCATTGGTTTCTCTGCTGGATCCAAATCATGGGATCAGATGCGAATGGGGGGAAGGAGTCACATACCCCATACCACGACTGCGACTGAGTTGGTAGTCACTAGAGGAGAGCAGGAGTCCATGGGCGAAACGGCAGTCAAAGAAAGCCAAATTCAGGCCGCTGATACAGTAAAGAGGGCCCTAGAGAAGCCCAGCTCAACAGATGACATCACTCGTGTCTAACGTTCATCTCTGATGCTCAGATAACTTGTGGATATCTGGTAGCTAATGGGCAGTTGGGACCCTTCTTCAAGGTCATCGCCTCTCGAACGACTCTATGTCGCTCTTTGGATTGGCAATATCGACTTCCCAACTTGAAGGGCCTCTGCCTTTCTGGAGCAATGCTGTTAGTTGGTGTCCAGCTTCCGTTGTGTCCATCTCGAGGTCCCGTAGGCGGATTTGGTGATAACCTGTCAATGTCCAGTTGAGACTGAACCAGTTCAGAGGATCAGAGCCCATCAAGGTTGACAAGAAGTCGCAAGGGGACTGCCGCTGCATTTTTGTCGGTGAGTCGGTGGCTATTCCACAGAGGGAAAACAATGGGCTGCCTGGCAAATACCAAAGCACCAGCGTGACAAGACGCTCTCAAAGGTGAACTTCTCTACACAAGTGACTGGCACGGAAAATAAAATAAAAAACGGAAGCGCAGTTGTGGCAATGGCAAATGGATGAGTGTAGAAAACTCAAGGGACCCAAATAAAGCATGCTCCGCTATATGACATGAATGTAGAGAAAGAAGGGTATCGGAGGGTAGTGTTATGACAGAAGACCATGGAAACATACAGGTAGATCTGTCTGGAAACATGACTATCGAGATACCAAAACTCGCCGTTATGTTGTAGTCGCAAATCACCTCTTGAAATCAGTCTTCCTCGGCCGAGTCAGCATGGGTGTCCTTCCGGACCTCTTCAGGGAGAAGGTCAGTTTTCCACTGCCAACAGTCGTTCCATACTGCGGGAAGTGCTATCTTAGCATTGTCGTCTATCGTCTCGAGGCGACATTGAGAAACGAGACGATTGAGTGTCGGTATTCCACTCCGCAGCTGTATTGCCTCCCATGCACTCCTGACACGCTTGCGGACTTTGAGGACTAGATCATTATGAGCACGGCGTGTGACAAAAGCTGCAATCTTGTTCAGTTCCTCTTCGAGGCCACCAATGTCCATCGTAATCGTCTTCAGATTAGACCAGTGATTTTGGTTTGAGCCTAGGAATACAAAAAATTCGGTGTCGAATTCTTCACCGACTATTGTGACATTTTTGATATTACTCGTGAAGTCCACGAGGTATTTCGCTTCCGACCGAAGGATGGCGGAGGTCTTGACGAGCCAGAGAGATTCAAGGACAGGAAACTCCTTAAGTTCAACTGTCCTGTCCGACTCC
This sequence comes from Gymnopilus dilepis, assembly GCA_002938385.1. Lineage (NCBI taxonomy): Eukaryota > Fungi > Basidiomycota > Agaricomycetes > Agaricales > Galerinaceae > Gymnopilus > Gymnopilus dilepis. The sequence goes on along the minus strand of NHYE01005094.1, from coordinate 1,417 downwards.
CATGCGCCAAAATCTTCGGAACTGATTACAAGAGTCTTGAGGCCCGGGGCCGGGAGGAAGGGTAGGACAGGGATGAAGTACTGTGTCCTGCAGACACGAAGGTTCTCAAGCCTACTAAGCGAAGCGCTAGGAGCCCTTGGCATCTCCTTCATATTGACAAGGGGTCCCATGAGAGATAAGTTGGTCAAGGAAGGAAGGGTAAGAATCTGGAGTAAGGTATTCCACAGAATCGGAGTATTGATATGCTTCGTCGATGCCACATCCTCGAGACAAAATGTAGTGATATTCATCATGGGCGGAAGCAGTCCGTATGCGATAGACAGGTCATACATGACCGAGGTCAGTTGAGGGGCTCCGTCCTGGAAGATTGTCGCTTCAAGACTTTCGGGGTAGTCACCGTAAACATCCCGACTGCTGCTAATGCAAGCAAAGTATTCCAGATGCGGAACAGAAAGGTGCTGCAGCCTATCAGGATAGCACAGAAGAGGGACGTCGTCATGCATCATGAGAAAGAAGACCTTCCATCGTTTGGTGTACTTCATCGCAACCTCTAGTAACTGTAGGAGGTCTTCAGCTTCAAACGCATTTTCGCCCTCGTAGTAAGGCACGTGGGGGTGGCAGTTGAGGTACAACTCCACAACCTTCGGCGCCGATCGCTTCATGTACGCTTTCAACCGCTTCACAGGAACAACCAGTGCTTCGGATGCGTCGAATCTAAACCTCGTCCACAAATTGGGATAACCAAGCGCAACGGACCTCCAATACCTGCACACATGCGACACGACCACCTCTGAGAGGGGTTCCGTTCGAACATGGAACTTGAGCGACTCCTCCCTCGAGTACGAAGGCCCTTGTAAAAAGGCGAAGATCATACAGGTGACTTCCGCAGGCAACTTGAGCATGGGACAACGGCTGCTCTGGTTGTTGAGCCTGGCATAGCTCGCGTCCAGCTGTTTCATTCGACAATCGATAGCCTTCAGACGGTCCATTAGAATTTGCTTTTCTTGCACGTAGTACTCCTTCTCCTGGACGACCAGCGACATGGCTAACGCAACTTCGGGGTCGGAAAGTGGATTGCCACCTTCGAAGCTGTCTTTTGAATCGTCTTTTCGTGGTTTTACGGCCGCCATTCCTGCGTGAGCGTAAAAATTCTGCGGTCGCGTCGTAGGATGGGGTTCAACGCGACGGATTGGTCAGGCGACTGATGCCGAAGTAGGCCCACCTCCGATAGTCCGCGCCTGCCGCCGTAGTTAGCCTTGGAATGAAAAGACAACGAATCAACAAAGTCGGAAGTCATGTCGAGTTCTAAGAGCAAAAGTCACAATGACGTGACGTGACCACACGCGAACGAACAACGTCGACTCCGTCGAGTTTAGTCTCTCCTAGACAGCCCTCGATACAATGTGGTGGACACTTG
>NHYE01005093.1:0-13253 GCA_002938385.1 Gymnopilus dilepis | reverse complement strand
AAATTGCATTCGATCAAGCTACCATATAGTTGTGCCACAGGAGTGATCAGAGTCGGATCTCGGTGCGACATTGTCACCCAGTTAGCATAGAGCTAGTCAATGACGTTGGTCAACATGTTCGAATACCGAAAAATTCCAACGTACCTTAGCAGAGGTGAACATAGCTTCTCCAAGGAGAGAACCGTATCCTTTCTGGTGTACACCCATGGAATTATGAGCCAGCCAGACTGCAGTAGCGGCAGCGCCAGGCTTGCTATAGATTCTGCAATTAGTTTTACCCCAATCTGAAAACTCTTTGAGACAATTACCTTCCTTCGACGCCATATGTACCCACCGAATCCAAGTCTGCAGTGGTATTAATATAAGCAGCCGTCATGGTGACCATGAATCGTAGTCGTTCATCCCTATAGCATAAGCTTCCGGCTGGATAGGGTACGAAACCAGCTTTGTGAGGGTCGATGGTGCATGAATCAGTGAGTCGGATGGAGAAGAGTTGGTCCTGGGTGTATCGCGAGAGTGGTTGCTTCAAAACAACGTTATCTTGAGGATTGCCTAATGGACCGCGGCCCTCCGGAAACGGGGTAGGGGGCTCCGGCTGATTGAAGGACAGTCAATCACTAGGAAATTGTTGGATTATAAGTTCCTTCAACTCACGAGCATGGCGCAGAAATAACCTCCCTGAGACAGGTCAGACATACATATTGGGAGGTCATTCGGAAAGGGCTCACCCAAGCGGCGTCAGCGTGGACATAGAAGGAAAGGCCCTTCGTCTTGAACTCCTTCCGGAGCTGAATAACGTCGGAAAGTGGATCGACCGCACCATGTTCAGTGGTACCCATAATGGTGACGACCGCGTATACCCCTTGCTCCTGCTCGAGACACTTTTGCAACTGCGCTCTCAAACTTGCAATGTTCATCCTAGCCTTCTGGTCGACAGAGATGCGGATGAGGTTGTCCACTCCTATGCCAGTGATAGCTGGCATATAAACGTTGTCAGATACGGAAGTGCAGTACAACGAGAGATACGAAATACATACCGGCCGATTTCGGCCAGGAGTAATGATTGGCGATACTGATTATCTGCACAGGGGATTTAATGTTGAAATACTTCTCCAAAACGTCCTTCCCAGTATTGCCGACGAGATAAGGGGAGATAGCGACCTCGATGAAGCGAGTCGAAATGCCGTATTCGGAGACAAGACGGGTCGGCAGGTCCAGGATCTCGTCGACAGTTAGGTTCAACAATTCCCAAGGAGAGCAAGCAGCAATTTTTTTCCTGATTCCGGTGCAGAGAGTCGTCTCAAAGGTGCCAGCAACAAATGACAGGCGGCCTTCTTTGACAGCACGTTGCAAAGACAAAGGGTAGTATTTCAAGTTACGAGCTAAAATGCATGTCAGAACCTTGGCCCAGACATCGTGAGCGGAGAGGATCGAGGAAACTTACCGACCCTGCTCAAGGAAACAATGCCATTAGAAAGTGTTACGACGCTAATGACTTCGGAGAGATATACTTACCACATAGATTCCAGATTGGCGACAGTGCCATCGCAAGTGATATGTCCCCACCCAATGCCAATGGGGTGGGCGTTGTCCATTGACAACGGAAGGCAAACCTTCGTGTACCCGTACCCGAGGAGCCTGCAAATCTGCTGCCCGACGCGGTACTCGACAAGACTCGTGAGAGGGCTTGCCTCGGGGGTGACGTTGTTCTGATTCCATAGCAAGCCGACGAGATAGCCCAGAGTAGCAGGAAGAAGCGGATCGGTGACCATATGTCCGTTGTATCGAGGAGAGAAGAACGGGATGCAGTGTTTGGCGAGCATTCCGCTGAGGAACTCGAAATAGGAGTTGAACCTCTGAACCTGCTCTTTGAATGGGGGGGATTCAAGGATTTTCTCATCAATGAAGACCTGACGAAATGGATTTAAGCGCTGATGTTATATGTTAAGAAAATTGGAATCCCACTGGGTCGTCAGGAAAGAATTGCTTTCGAGCCTTCAGGGTATCCTTGACGATGTCGGCGAACTTGTCGCTCAGGATCTTGTGATTCTCAGCCCGAGGTCCGAGGAACGATGCACAGATTTGTTCATGCGCGGCGTTCAAGCTGGAGAAACCGGGTTCGAATATTATTGGGGGAGACGTCATGAGTGATTAATCGATTATGTTTGCGAGCGAAAAATGGGGCTGAAGAATGAGGTATGGAGAAGGAGGTAACTGACAGAACGTTCTGCAACCTCAAGCTTTATATCATGAAGTCGACGACTAGCTATCGGATAAGTTGAGATTGAGAATTGATACGCATCCTACGCAAAGTCATTGACCCACCTGACCATTCAAACTCCAAGTGAGAACTTGATGAGAACGTCCAAGCTTTCGAATACTTTCCAGAAGTACCCCAAACTCCTGCAGATCTTAATGAAAGGTTCTGATAGGAACATGAGTTACCCACGTCGTACCACATACAGCATCGTTTGGGAGCTTCTGCGAACAACGGCTCCAACCAAAGCCAAGGCTTCTAGCACAATTCACAGAGGACGCTGCTTTAGAAAGATAGGTTGAACGATGTGATAGAACGAAATGAAGCCTGCTGACCTTTCCCGTTTGGAAGGAAGACCCACACGAAGCTCACTTCCATTGCGGAGGACGCGGGCTGCGAGGTTTTCCCTGTGATGATTCAGAATGGGGTGCAGGGGCCAATAGAACCAAGTGATACTACTGATAGAAACATTAAAGTGGGAAAGACTGACCGATTTCGATGATGAAGACGAGAATACTTCATGATCAGGTCAAGGCATGCATGAGGCGGCGTTCAGGAAATGCTGTACTACCGGGCGAAACCTGTGAAAAGGGCAAGAAACAGGATTTAAAGACACTTATCCTCAACCTGGGCATGCAGTAAGACTCGCAGACAGATAGAGCGAAGGGAGTTCAAAGGACCTAAGTACGCTGACAAGCGTTCCTGAAGGAATTCATTCGGAGAGTAGTGGGCTTTACGACTGTAATCGTGGCGTGGGAAGAGATGTGTGAACCCGGCTATGATGTTCAACCTTAAAACTTAAAGCTTAAGCTTTCACTTTGTTCGTGCCACCGAACAGGAATTCTGCCTTTTTCCCCTCAGGAATTTCGACTTTCTTGTACGGTCGCACTGCGCACATGGTATACTACAGATCAGATCTGTCGACTACTTGGGCCATACGATTCGTACCACTCGAGACCTGGAGGCGTATATTCGATTCTGAATCTATCGTTTCGAAATGAAGCAGTCCATCATTCGACCATGCGGCACTTGTGAACATCATCCGCGCATCCCACGTCTGCTCGACATGGAGGGACGTCACCAACAGTTCCTCAGAACTATGAACGAACGTGGCTCTTATATTCGTCCAGGAGAACAACGAGCACTACTTTCCCAATGGGAAGCTTCTGGCTCTCATTCTCAGCAAATCGCGTGCTCTGCCGCTTACGATGGGTCTGCTGCACAGGGTGCGGATCTCGATAAATTTACCGAATTAATGGTGAAATAAAGGGGCATTTATTCTTAAACGGAAACTAATCATTCGAACCGAAGCATCGACAATTTATTTTTATGAAATTCACCCTGATATGGTGGCGATGATTGAGAGGTTATTCTGAAAAAGTTCACAATAATCATTCGATAAATTTCAGGAACAAGAATTCATTCTAGACTTATTTAAAATATCTCCCAAAACAAGTTTACTCTAATGGCTGCCAAATCAGGATGAAAGTAGATAAAATAAATCTTCAATGCTTTGAGGACGACATTGTCTAATTGATCAAGAATAAATCCCTGCTAATTTCACCATAAATGCAGAGAATTTATTGAGATCTGCACCCTGTGCTGGCCACTGTGCGACCGATTTTTCGTACAGCAGGCGGAATGAAAGCGCACGGGCTGTCCCTGCGGACGACCCACCGCGCCAGATTGCTAAAGCTAGATTCTGCAATTTTAGACATGATCTTGGAGCACACTTCTCCAGACGTCCTGAGCAAAGTTAAACTCCAAGTACAGCCCGCCCACCTGCTCGAGAAGCTGGTGCCGTGCAGGAAGGAGGATGAATTTTCGAGGACGATGGCGTATCGCAGGCGCCGTTGGTGGGAACTCTTCAACTCTGACAACGGCTGATACTATGCAATAACCATCACTGGAGAAGCGACCTACTCGAGTATAGAACTTCCGCAATTAAAGAACTTCATGCATTGTGACATTGTCGCCGTAATCAATTCGGGAGTGATTGAGAAGCCTCTGGACCGTGGCTGTTACTTTCAATAGGCATTACGTTAAATTTCTGAATTATTTTTCTTATACAAGGACCCGGCCTAACGATTCTCATCAAATAATACGAGTCGGTTCTGTCTCATAGCTTCACTGGCATATCATTCTTGCCATGATTATCCTGAATTCTCAACCACCGACTCGGAATTGCCGGTCACAGATCGCAAGTTGACCGACTCCTTGTTGCAATTCTGAAGGAAGACCAAAGGAAGGCCGTCATTGTCATCGAATTAACCAATAAAGCTGCGTCACTGGCAGTAGTGCCGCCCAGCGAACAATGAGGTCGAGTCGAATTTAGACTAGTTCTGGATATTCTTTCCATAAGGCTTCTGCAGAAAAGCACCCAGGTCGACGACAATTTAGCTCGTAAATCACATACTTTACCACACTTGATAAAGTACCTCGAAGAAGCCAAGCCGAAAGAAATAGATAGCTAGTATACCCTATAGCACTGACTTAAGAGGAATCAACACTGCTAGTGAGCAAAGCCTGTGAGATTCGACGGACGATTTGTAAAACGAGAAAGACTATACACAACACTACGTCACGACGTGCCCACCCAAGAAGCAAGGATCAATACATTACTTCAAAAAGCAAGGGAAGAAAATGCAAGAATGAGATTGCGAGAACGAGAATGAGGTGAGGCGAGATAAATACGTCAGTACTACTATCTAAGCCACTGTATATCGTGAACAGTAAGAAAGCGAGTAAGGAGGAAATAGGAAGTGCTGAGCAAAGATACAAACAATGTGTAGGAGGCAGAATAACCAACGAGGACCAAGAAAGGCTACCACGCTGAACAGACGAGTAAATTCACCATCGGCCACCACCCACCCCACCCCGCGCAGTGCTGCATCACACGTATAGTACCCATCGAAATCGACACCGACACTGGCGAACCACGTCCAGCCCAGGCTCAGAGGCACCGTATCCAAGCCCAGTCAACCAGTACGAGTTTGAACGTTCAAGCTCAAGGATCAAACAGAGCGCGAGCCAACATACTGCTCCTCGGCACACGTCCAAGCTCTGAATACAGGCCCAAATGAAAGGGACCCAGCTCAAAGCAAGCCAACGACCCACCCTGGTCCCCAACGCCTTAACACTGGAGCACCAAAGCCTCAACGTTCAACCCTCACCTCTCCCTCACATCCACTTCGTTGAAATTCCCCACCTCCCACCCACCCTCCCCCTCCTCACAGAAATAGACCCCCAACACAATCAGCATCAACGTCAGAGGAACGGCACACCTCCCGCACGTGTTCACGGCCTCATTGAGCAGCTGCAGGTGGTTCTCTAGCGCGTGCTTCAAATGGCTCTAGAATCTAAACACGCGACGAGCAGGGAGGCGAGCGCCGCCCAGAGGGGGACGGTCATGGAGCTTGGAGTTGTGAGTGATGACGAGGAGGCGGTGGAGGTTGTGCGTAAGCTTGTGGAAGGAATGGTGAAGGCGGAGAGGTTTGTGATGGCGCGAGGGGGAGGAGGGTTCTCGGTGAGCTGTAGCACCATGGGTGCGATGTCTCCATGTCTCCTGCGTTTCCGCCTCGGAGCACCCACACCCGCCTCCAAATCCCGCTCAGCCTCCTCCACAGCAATCGTCGTACACTCCTCCCCTTCCTCTGCTTCCCCGTCCTCGCTGCTCCCGCTGCTCACAGCCCCAGGGCTCTCGCTCCCGCTCCCCCCAGCCTCGCTCGCCCATTGAGGCAAGTTCGCCCGCGAGTCGTTCGGCGAGTTGTGGAAGGGAACAAGGTGCAGCAGAAGAAGGTGGTGTGGTGTGGTGTGGTGTTGGGCGAGGAAGCGGTGGAGGAGGGCGTTGGGGATGCTGGTGCCTAGGGCGTCTGGGGATTCGGTGTATTTGAAGCCGGAGGAGGTGGCGGTACTGGGATCTTGTACGTGCGCTGGGTGGGAGCTGGATGTGTGCGCATGTTCATGTTCATGTTCATGTTCATGTTCGTGCTCATGCCCATGCTCAGAGTAGGCCTCGAACAAAGTCGAGCTAGACGGGTGCGTGTGGATCGTCTCTCTGTCGTCTGTGTCCGTGTCTTCCGCTTGGACGTTGGACGAAGAGGAGGGTGGGCAGGCTTAGCGTGGATCGTGTCCGCTCTTGAGAACAAGCTGACGCCATAGCTATACCTCACCTACAACAAAATGTACATCAGCTTCAAGCCCTTTGAACCCTTAGGGGAAACAGGACACCTACCACCATCTCCAGCTCATCGCATTCGTATTATCATCTTCGCGCCATGCCGGGTAGGGAACGGAGAGCATGAGCAACTGCATAAGCGCGATGGGCAGCGTTCAAGTTCATGAACTTTGCTGCGGCCATGATGAAGGATCTGCTGTGGGACGGAATTAGAGTCAGTGGGAAGGTTGCGGGAATAGTGGGAGGAGAGGCGACATGAATAGATGCGGGGAAGGAAGGAAATGGATGGCTAGTTGGGCACGTTGAAGGGAAAGGAAGAAAGGTAAACCGAAGGGCGGGACATGGAACGCAAAAGAAGCAACCAGGAACGAAGGAAGACAGAGCAAGCTCAATCAGCTAAGGAGCGCGGTACACAAGGAAGGACCACTCCTCCGCGGACACCAGCCCAATGCAGCCCAACGCCCCAGAAAACGAAAAGAAGACAAGCAAAACGAAGGGGCAGGAAGACGACATACCTCTGCGACTTCGACAACCTAAACATCCACCCCATCACCCTCCCCACCATCGACGCCGAGGTGACGATGACGAACCACACGGGGACGATCCATAGTTCGCGTAGTTTTTCTGTCTATGGTAGTCGTTCAATCAGTAGCTGCACTTGTAAAGAACGGAAAAGGAGGGGGAAGGAAGGGAGGTGTCTTTTCGAATTTGCACAGCTGTCTTCGAAACGTTTCGAGCCGAGGCCTGAGGTTGACACACAGAATAGAAAAGATGTTACGTCATCCATCAAATTCAGAGTCCGGTCTTGGCGCCTGCCGTTCATCGCCGACGTCGGGAGCCGGAGATAACCGTCCTTATCTCTTGGGTCTTATCTCAGTCTGTCTGCGCTCACAGCTATGTACACGGAAGTGCTTGCTCTCGATGTTAGCAGGAACTGAACGCGCGAAGTTCGACTTCTTGACTGCCCGACTGAGGAAGAAGCTAGGAGCCCGACGTTCTCATTTCTGGGAAGGTTCATACAACAGTGCTTCCTCTCACATTTTCCACTACCCATGGCACGTAAGTGCAGTAGACGATGACGGCTGCGGCGCACAATGCCATCGCTACTTGATCACAGTTGTTCTTATATGTCGTCCCTTCGCATGATGCTCGTGCAAGTTGCCAGTGGATTCGATCGAATGCTCTTCGCTTCCGGACAACAGACTTTGGTAATGCTCGTACATTTTGCGCGTACTTCAGAGAATGCCGGTTTCTTAATTCTAACTTGATGATCTTACAAAGCGGATATCCAAACTGCATCAATTCAAGGGGATACACTACTGTCTTCTTGCAGCCGTGAGTATTATGCAAAGTCCATGACAACCAATGAATTCGACGTCCGATTCAAAGCTCTCATAATAAGGGAAGAGAAATACGGAAACCATGATACATTCCACTTGCATTTGGATCTGGATATAGATAAACAATTTACGGAACAGGCTAGTGTGAACTGACATCTGAGGAGTATACGAGTCGCGCTCGAGGGGATCATTGAGGCTAGGATGACGAGCTCCTTTGGCACGAAGGGAGGCACATCGAGCAACTGGCAACCGAACATGCTGTAGTAAAATGGAATGCAAGTGTGGAGTCCGCCTCAACCTGAGTGTTTGGAAATTTTTTGCACCATGGAAGTCATTCCGCCGTCATGTACTAAGTAGCACGAAGGCGCCTGCAAAAAGGTATAAAAGCAGGCTACGTTTTTGGAGGTAAAACAACTGAAAGCATCTACATCTCCAGTCCTTTATATCCAACATGTTCGCTGCTCGCTTCGTCCTCCTTTTCTTGGTCTTCACTGGTCTTGCAGCCTACGCAAGTCCCATCGAGATCGAGAACCGTGCTGATGGATCCAATGTCCTTGACATCGTTAGCGCGCTCCAAGTCTCCGACTCCCGCATTCTCGCTCAACTGAGTACGTCGAAGATAACATCCTGCTAACGCGATAGCTGATAGTCCTTGCCATGACTCAGATTCCCTGGCCAGCGCCGGGCAGGCCAACGTCGCAAACATTACTCCCCTCATCGACGACCTTGTCGGCACCCTCAACACAGCCAGCACCTCTTTCAACACTCTCGGCCCTGTTGACGATTCCAAGGGACCCTCTAAGCAGGACGTTGCAAACGCTTTCGCTCCGATCATTCGCGTAAGTTGTTAGAGCTATTCGACTGCGAAGGAAAACCTTACTTACTCGAGTACATTGGTCTTTGACATCCGCTTCTTAGGAAATTGCACTTACCCTTACGGCCGTCGAGAACCTCGTCCCTGGTCTCGCTCCCCTCTTACCCACTCTCGGCATGGATGCGGCCCTCCATCAAGCTCTGCTTGGACTGGACATTGTACTGCCTGGAGTTGTGGAACTCGTTGCCGCATTGTGTGTTATTCTTTCTTTTTCAGACAAACATAAAAGCTCATGCATATATTCACTCTCCCAGGCTTTTTGATGTTTGCGGCATACTCCGCAAGCTTGGCTTCACCCTTACCGTTCTCCTTCTCGGATTTTGAGTGCGTTATAATCTTTCGATAAGGTCAATACTCTGCTCGAAGGTTCCTTACACAATAGTTGTCGGCGTGCATATTCTTCGATAGCAGATGTAACAGTTTCCAGAATCTTCTCTTATGTCTTTTAAGTTTGAATTTCCTTGAATTTAAACGCTGAACAAGTTCGGGGTTTTGATAGACTCCAGAGTGTGCATGAATGGTAATCCTCGGAAGTGGAGGAATTTGGCAAACTCGTCTTCCCCATTTAACTTGCATTTAACATTACGATATTCTTGATGAATGGATAGTGACTCCAGCCGATAATTATAAAGACGGTCTATTCCCGTCCAACTAGTGAATTGTAGTCAAATGACCCAGTTCAAAAAACGTCAGAGACCATTGAAGTAACACGGAGACTCTTAAGTCTCCAGACGAGTTGAATTCACGCGACGCGTTCTAACCACGTGACTTGGTCAAAGTTACTTGTGACGCCTTGAAGGTCACCCTTCTCCGCTCACCACTACCACCTCAGATCAACGTCCTTTCTTCTCCTTGTCTGCCTCAGGCGCACCGACGGCGCGGCAAGTTATCATTGCCAGAATCTAAGAAGTTCTCTTGAAGTCGAAACAACGTGCTTTCCGATGGCGACTGACGCCATCAAGTCCCAAGTCGCGGCAAAATGGCAGGAGGCTTTTGAGCGTTTGAATGGTGATGCTCCGGGAGTCTCTGGATTGATAGAGTACAGCGAAGTGAGTACTGGGCTTATGGAAACAACACATTGGAACTTAAGTCTCCTTTTTCCTTCAGGCTTGGGCGATCTCTACCCGTTTCCTTCGTCCTTTCGACATCAATTCTCCCCTAGGAGACGCTGAAGGCAGACGCGTAGGTACGCTTATGGGCGATAAGTAATCTTGAAACTTACATTGGGCGCTTTGTGAAGACAGGGAAGGATCTAGCTGCGGCTCTTCCCGCATTCAATCTCCTCAAGCAGACAAAGCGGCTGGTGGTCTTGTTGAACTTCTTCCTGGGTATGTCATTTAGTGTTATCATGCCAGTGACTGAATGTATATCATCTGCCAGAGGACGTCAGGCAGAATTTCTACCTCATAGAGAATGACATACGACAATATATGTCGCGCTTTGAAGTATCTCGCTTTGCCTAACGTCTTCTTCCTTTACTCACCTTGTAATGTAGAATACGCATGCTGTACACGAAATCCGCGAGTTGCTGAAACGCTTGGTAGACTGGTTTTTGGCGTGGGCCCCTCCTGCAGAGTGAGTCCCGGTCTTCATTCTCCCCGCTCTTCCACTGACAGGTATATCCACACAGGCTCGGAACGAGCATATTCCAAGCCTATACACTCCACTTCCGCACTCACCTTCTCGCCTCGCTCCCTCCCACCTTCGCTGCCGGGTTCAAAGATCTCTGCGCCACGTTTCTCGCACCACCACCAGAGCAACTAGACGACGTCCTTGCAGGCAGTACGGCCTACGGCCCGACGACCTGGAACCCGAAGGATCAAGCTCGTGTTTGGACGCACATACATCTGCTAGGCCTCGTCGAACGGTATGAAACAATCATTGCGAGCGTTGGGTACGAGTACATTGAGGACCACGTTTTGAAGACGTGCACAGGGGAGTGGGGCAGGCCAATGTTGGAGGAGCTGCGGACTTGGATGTCTGTCAAGGTTGTGCCGTGGTTGGTTCATATCTATGCTCGAGATGCGAAGACGCGTAAGTCTGCGATTTTTGTCATGGTGCGTTACCTTTGAAGCTCAAGCAGTCCATCTTTCATGCTCTAGCCGAAGAAGCGAGGACTATGCTGCAAGGCGTAGGCTCTCGTTTCGACTATTACATCAACAAAACTCTATGTGACCTTAGGTTCTGTCCCATCCAGCCCATAACGTCAGTGTGTCGTTGTGCTGAATCATGTTTTCATCCAGGACTCGAGAAATCTTCGACATCATCATCGATTATCCCGATTCAATGGGTGCGCTAACAGATCTTAGGGTGAAACCATCCATCCTAGTCTCCCAATATGGCATCTCAACAACGGCTACTAGGACTGTTTGCAACGGGTTGACCAACGTGCTAATCTCATCAAGTCATTGCGCAAATTGTGAGCGAGGTCCGTTTTCTGTACTTCGCTACTGACGACCACTATAGGAATTTCAAACGACTCCTGCACCCCGGTGCCGGTACTAAACTGATCCTCCAACAATATGTTTCGACCATCAAGTGTCTCAGGATAATTGATCCTCCTGGCGTCCTTCTTTTCAAAGTCGCAGATCCTATTCGGCGATACTTGCGGTGTGCATCGTCACTCATTGTCTTTTTTGTTTTGCTGATGACTTATGGATGCCCTCCCTCAGGGACCGGCCGGACACCATAAGAAGTATTGTAGCAAGTCTGGTCGGAGACGAAGACGATAGTGGCGATTCTCTCATCGAGGATGCTGAAAATGTGCCCATACACCAGTTTTTTGTCGACGACTACATCGATCCGAACTGGGAACCGGAGCCAATAGATGCTGGTCCTGGTATGTGTCTTCAGTACTTGCGTCTTCACATCATTTCTTCCTCCTCTCATCTTCATCTTTTCGTGCGTTGTCCTGTGGGGAAGTATGGTTATTGATGGCTATCTCACTTCGTTAGAATTCCGAGCAAATAAACCCAGCGATATCGTCAGCACGCTAATTTCGATTTACGACTCGAAGGACTTGTTCGTCAAAGAGGTTCAAGCCCTTCTAGCTCAACGGTTGTTGTCGATTCCGAAGGACAACACCGATCGGATTGAGAGCCAGGTACGCGCTAGTGATTATTTTATTTTTGAGGTTGTACCTGAAATACCTATTTATCTCCAGAGACGAAACATCGAGATCCTGAAGATCCGATTTGGGGAAGCTGCACTGCAAGTCTGCGAAGTGATGTTGAGGGACATGACGGACTCAAAAAGGATAGACACGCATATTCAATCACAGATACGAGTTGGTGTTCTCTCGTCACCGCTTTCTGAGGCACTGACGTGTTCCTTTCGTAGACTCCTCTACACCCCACTATCATTTCTCGACACTTCTGGCCAGAACTGGAGAAGAGTGACTTGGTCATGCCTGGCCAATTCCGAAAGTCAGTCAACTGTTTCCTTCATAGAACGACTTCCCTCCCTCGTTCTAACATTTCTCATACTGCTTGCAGAATGCAGCAGGATTACGCACATGAGTTCGCAATTTTCAAACCAGACAAGAAGCTCAAATGGATGCCGCATCTTGGGACCGTACAACTTGAGCTGGAGCTCGAAGACCGCAAGCTAGAAGTGGAAGTCCCTCCACTCGAAGCCGCTTTTATCGAACTGTTCTCAGAAAGGCGTACGTTCAATTTGATGCACTATCGTGCGGTCGATATGAATTTATTTGTCTGTAGCTGACTGGGCATTAAATGACCTCATCAATGCCGTCGGGGCGATCGATCGCTCTGCAGCCATCAAAGCATTGTTTACTTGGGTCGATTACGGAGTAATAAAGCAGCAATCAGAGGACATCTTCGTACTGCTTGAGCGAGCGGAAGAAGATTCTTTGGGCCCAGAAAGAGAACGTGATATCTCGAGACCTGGTTAGTCCGTCGATTTTCTTCCATTGGGACGTATTCTTATGTTACATTAGCTCCTGTAGTAGAAATTCCCGCATTATCCGCTGGTCAACAGCAGCAAACGGAGCAGATGCGTGTTTATTGGAAGGTCGGTACATATCTTTCGTGCTTCATCTGTCTTCTGAAGGCCAATTCCCTCCTCATTGCCCTCTCAGTTTATCGAAGGAATGCTCACGAATTTGGGCTCTCTTCCCCTTGATCGGATACAAACAATGCTCAAGTTCGCCCCTGGTTATGATAAAACACCTGAGCAATTAGGATATTTCTTGGAGGCTGCCCGACGAGAAGGGCTTCTGGTGGTAAAGGATGGTGTATGGCGTTTAAACCGGGGTCACGAGGCTTCATAAATATCGAGAGTATATTGGAACATCTTGGATGAAACTCACGAAAGGACGGATTAAGAACTGACTCCCAATCCAGTGAAAAATAATGTCCAGCTGTTGCCTAAGCTCGCAAAGCCTGTTTGGGGCCGGTTTGTAGACCAAACGTTTCTGCTATACCTGATGCGCCTTTGGCCACCAAACTACGAAAATCACTGGTTCGGGATGGCAACACGTAATGGGCACCATCAGAGCGACCCTACCTTAAATTCGTGATCCTGTCTACGGAATTGGCCTGTTAAAATAACCGCAAGAAGTCCAAAAGCGACACGTTTAATTGG